>JAHDVE020011171.1:0-69398 GCA_022606495.2 Halesus radiatus
CATTTGTTCAGTAATAAAATCCTTTATCATGGATGTATTATCTTACGAATATGACGGAACCCATAAAATAATGCCAAATAAATGACTCGATTAAATTAATGCTATCCTCTCATGTGAACAGTGATATGAATTTAAGAAAGATGTGTTATCTTAGGAATGCACAGAAACCTATAAAAATATGAAGAAAAAATAACATAAAATAAATCAATCGATTAAACCAATGCGAATTTCGCATGTCCACAGTGATAAGACTCCTTATACTGAGTAATCGTTTCATCTCACTGGCATCAACAACTTAAAAATGTGGAATAAATATGCGTCTGTTACATGGGGTTATGCCAACATCCAAGCGGCTCTTTGGGTCCTACGGCGCAGTAAAGACGTGGTAATTAGAAGACACCTATTTTCATCCAGATTGCCGTGATTTATCTTTTTCTATGGAAAATTCCATACAAAATTCCATAGAAAAAGACAATTCACGTTCAATCTGTATGAAAATAGGTATCATCTAATTACCCCTGCGGTAAATAACGAATATTTCATGCAGGCACCGCTGCAGGCACCACGAGAAATGTAAAGTTCGCTAAAGTAAGGTAACGCTTTGCAGCGCAGTCCATTGTGGGATTTTTCTACGCAGTGTCTGCAGAAGCAAGTTAAATGTTCGTTCCTTACTGGACCGTCAGGGAACGGGCTTACCCGGGCATGCCGAGGAACTGGACGCCATTTTAAAAACGTATCTTTTTTAAATATTCAGAACACTTTTAAATAATACTGTGATGAAAAAGTGGCGCAATACAGTAAACTTAGAATTAGATAGACGCACTGTTTGTCGACATTAATTGAAAGCGGTGTAAGCAAATAGATTTAAAAATAGATCAAATAACAGAGGCGCAATATAGTGTTCCCGGACTCAAATAGATTAAAATAAGTAAACAAGTTAAACCGATACGTTGCTTGAAAAGTTTAAACGGTGTTTGATGATTATGTCTGTATAGCCAGGTCCTTTCCAATGTTCCTCTTACCCATAACCTTTTATTCCCCACTCCCTTCAGCCTCTCCGGGCAGTTGGGAGACGTATTTACAAAACCCATACATAATTCGATAAATAAATTTACCTTAGTTTCATGAGTTCCATAAATTGCTAATAACTAAACTATTTAAATATTAGCTTAAACTATCTAACTACCCAACTAACCATCGCACAGAAACAATACAAAAAAGCAATAAAGCAAAAACAACACAAAAGCCACAAAAAATAAAAAAATAAAAGAGAAAAGAGCGGCTAATTACCGCTGTACATATTCTATGGATGGTTACAGATTATTAATTCAATAAAGTATAGCTCAGAAAAATAAATACACCTATGCCACATACATACTGTAAGTAGTTGCAAATACCTTTTACAAAATACATTATTTTTAAATACTATGATACATCATTATTTGTTAGCGCTAACAAATTCTAGTCTATTACAGTCCTCACCGTAACTAAACCGAATACATTTTGTAAATGTTTTAGCGCTAACAAAACATAATCCATTTCAGTCCTCGCGTAACTGAAACGGTATAGGTTTTTTTAAATACGCAGTCGGGAGCGGTGCGACTCTCGTGTGGTAGGTACCTATTCAGATTTTAAAAATCTTTATTTGTTTATGGTATAAAAACAATTCTTAATTGTTTATGAAATTAAAAAAAAAATACTACTTGTTTTGTTGATTATAATGTGACAGCATTACCTAACCTCAAAATATTCGATTTTTTTGTAATTTTGTTGAAAAATGCCCAAGGTAATGCTATTCTTATTAAGTTTGTTGGAAAAAATGTAATATTTTTCTCTTGTATTGTATATTACATAAAATAATTGTTATTTTAAGGATAAGACGAGATCAACGAGAGACAAGGAATCGCGTCGTTCAAAAGATACTTGGAGCCCTTTCGCCAAAACATACGATCCTTTGAAAGTTGGATCAATTGACGGTGATTATCAACAAACTAACTTTTTCAATCACTATGCTTATCAACACGCAATGTGGACGTTTCTATTTCTGGTACGAAACCAGTCTGACTCTATGTAGGATGTTTCTGAATTCTGTCGAGTCTGATCATTCAAATCATGCGCAGTTCATTCCTCATTCATTATGTAGTGATGAGTTTTGCGATTTTGTTTTCTTTCGAAAGGGAAGTCTTATTTCATTTCTTCTTTTTGTAGAATGGTTATGTCTGTGTTGATGTTTATTATTTTTTTACAAGAATTCAGAATTTTGATGGATTTTTATTTGCACAAATGCACATGTGCGATGCAAACCTTGAGCCCTGTATAGCTCGTCTATTCTAAATAAATTATAATCACAAAAAGGAACTCCAGGACATTTTTTTTTCACAAGTTAGTTTTCATAGTTAAAATAATTTTCAAAGTTTCAATTTTTCAAATCCCGCAAAAATGCTCTAAATCTATGACCGGTCGGTTTTGAAGAAAAATACTTTCTGACATATTGTATTGCCCTATACACACATCTGAGTTTTGGACACAATACCCAGCAGCGCAATGGGACAAGCTTAGGGTGTGCCACAATATTGCCTACAGGCAACTTCCAAGGTTCTGCAGTGCCTCACCGAAGGGATGGTGCACTCATTCCCCGCCTTACTTCGCCACCGACTATTCAGCTTCTGGAGCAGGGTGTGGAATTTAACCAACGTCATTATCATGACTGCATCTAAGTGGCTCAGCTCTCCTCTCAATGAGCAATGGATGCAGACGACGACCACCCTGATGATGACTTTATTATAATTATATTCCTTTTTTTTTCTTTTAATGTAATTTTTATTCCAATATATTATATGTATCTAGGTAGATTGGATTTGCACTATCCACCCAGTCCTGCTGGGATAAAATCTTAAATAAAATAACTGTTGCAATTAAATCATCACAGCAAGTTTTTAATGTTGTGTGTACGCATGCCTTTATTTGGTGATGGTAAATAATATCATTATCATTGGCACTACAACCTTGGAAAATACTTACTGCTAATAGGAAACATCTCTCCTGCTGTTGTTTTCCAGAATGCGGTGTTCATCTCCACACCATCCAGCAACTAGGTCTCCCAGCACTCCTTCGTTCTGCAAGATTATTAAAAAAAGCCTCTTTGGTGTTGAACTATCTTTCAACTGTGCTAAATGTCTTGCCCAGCTACTATCCCATGTTTCACCTTATTACTTTGACAGTGGCCCAGTTCCGTTAATAAAGTTCTCCAGGGTTGTCATCGTGTGTTTGGCCATGTCTACTGGCTCCACAACATACTTTAAAGTTGACTTCAGGCATCTGAGCCTTCTTCCCATTGAGGTGGGACACTGGCACTATACGTGAATGCGTGTTTCTTTATGTCCATCACATTTCCTACAGCTGTTGGTGCTTTCCACTTCAACAGGTGCATGCGTCTCCTGAGGTGGTAGTGTCCTATAGTTTCTATCCATGTTGAGTACTTCTTCTTAATCCCTCCTTTAACATTCTGTCTTTTCCTTTTTTATGTGTTGTCCTATTCTAATACATGTAAGCATATCTCTGTCTCACTGTTCCATTGTTTCGTTTTATATTTGGTCTCCGTTTTATTATATTTTGTATATCTCACCTATACGTTTGATAGATTCGCCTATCTTAACAAACCAATTGCAATCTTTGGATCACAGACGTCCGGTGGGAATGCTGTCTTCGTTCTACCGGTATTTTAATGGAAGATGCTCTGAGGAACTAGCGTCATTGATCCCTTCGGCACCGGTGCACAGTCGGGAAACACGCCAAACGCGCGCCCAACATTTGCATACGGTTACCATTTGTCACATGAGAACGGGTCGCTTCAACGACTCGTTCTTGTGTTCAACAGCTCGGCTGTGGAATGATCGGCCAGGTTTACTCCTTCCTATCTGCAAAAAGACTCTACACTGCATCCCCAAAGATGATATAGGCCCTGATGGAAATTATTTCCCTCGGTACCTCCTGTGTGGAGTTATTGTAAAAAAAAAAGTCGGATGGCTTGTTTCGAGTTTGGACCGTTTGTGAGTACTTTAGATCAGTACGTTGGTAACCGCTGATTTAGATTGTTTCATTCCGGGTAATTTCTCCCATTCCTTTCAGTACTTCAATCATGTCTAAGTGTGACTACTCTAAGTTTTGGTTTTTCTTTTTCAGGAACCGATACGGAACCCCATGACAATGGCATCTGGCGGGCCCTGCATTCGGTCTATGTGCCAAATAAGCACGTGCTTGGGAATCCTCACCACACGGTGTTCGTCGCGAGACTCAACCCCAGAACTACGCAGGTCAGCACACAGAACCTTATATGAATGTGTTCCACTAAACCAATATTATGACTTTAAAACAACATATGCTATAAAAACTCAGAGTATTGTTTTTTTTTATTGAATTTATTAAGTTAAAAAATAATTATTATTTCAATTTCTTAACTAAACTACATACGTACATATTATTCTTATATTATTTTATTACTTATATTATATGAGGCACCGAGAACCAGACAGGCTTAAGCACCATTTCACTCAAATTTTATCTTTGTATGTAGTTTTATAGACAAGTGTAATATCTTGGTGCCGCACAGACTCAACAGTCAATATTGCAGCGACGAGTTCAGAAAACATTTTTTTTTTTACATGAATACCGCACAAGAGTCTCAACTGCTCCCAACCGTCTGGAGCCAGTGAGACTATTGCATCCCTAATTGGGAAATGTGAGGCTGAAGGTATAGGGGAGGGGAAGGAGAAGGGAAGAGGAAGGTAGGGAAATGCCTGGCTATTCAGATCTGGTCACCAAACACGGCTAAAAGCCATTTCAAGCAACGTTTCAATTCTGAATGGTGGTCTTTCACCAGGGCGATACTGAGTGCATCTACCACTGTATAAGCCTCTCTGGTTCTCAGCGCCCTGTATATCATATTACATATATTATTTATATATCTTACATATTATTCCTACCTTATATATTATTCTCTTATATTATACATTGTTATTTTGCTCACTAATTTTGAGATTGCACAGTTTTTTTATTTAATGTTTTTATTTGATTCTCCGTTTTCAGGCTATTCTACCCTACTCTTTCATGCAGAAGTGAGATTGCTATATCGTAGCATGGTTTTTATGTTCTTAGGTATTCGAACATAGACATAGTTTTTTAAAGGCCATCCTTTGAAAGGATTCCTTTCCAACTTGCGAGGGACACATCTGTAGTTGGTTGTAACTGGGCATGGTCCTAATATATTTGTAACAGATACTGCTAGGTATCGGATAAATCGATACCGGATCCTATACTCCATTCAGCCTAAGAGCAACCTGCTGTGGTTCGAAATTAGGTTCGTACTGCGCATCCCCACCCTCCCACCTTTGTCGCATCACCCCGTGCACGGCTTGTGGCTACGCTCCGCCAATTCAGTAAGTTGTAGACTGTCTAGACGGAGAAAGTGGTGACATGCGCGCCCACAGATCGTTCTAACATTGGATCTAAAATAGATATTTGCGTTACTAACCGTTCTTGATATGTTCGATATTCATTCGGTATCCATTTCAAGTATTCATCATAAATCGTAATAGGTATCTGATATTACCAAATATTTGTTATCGCCGGTATTTAATATCAATTTTCGTTATCGTTTCATCTTTCAACACCCGTTCTGCCGGCCACGCTCTTAGATCCGAGACTGTTGGGCAGTTATATTATATTAGTTAATATGTAATTATTTCATTTGTACTTGTAATTATGGGAAACTTTTGGAAAATTTGAGAAAATAAAGAAACCATTTTTTGTAGAAATCTATAATACTAAACATAAATGAATGTTTGATGGAGCGTCGTTTTTGTAAAAAAATCACCGGTGTTATTTTAAATTTAGAACGAAAGCACAATCCTCACTTTATATCTACATTCCACATTCATCCCAGTGAGGATATCGTTACTTTTTTTAACTCATGTAACAAAAAAAGATAATAAAACATTTATTATTATTCTTATATATCATTTTTATATTTCCCGCTGTTACTTACTCGAGTTACCAAGAGTCACACTAGTAGACACTTGTTCCGGGACAAGGTGTTTTAAACCCCTGCTGTTACTTACTCGAGTTACCAAGAGCGAGGGTCATAAGAACATTTTTGTGAGAATGTGAAAATTACAAACGGAACATGATAATTATTCTCCTCTGTGCGTAAGAATGTTAATTTTCAAAAAAGATTTTATCTATTATGAAAATGTATTCAGAATTCATGGTAAAGTCATTCAGAGTGCGGGAAAACATGAATCCTTATAGGTAATTTTTAGAAACAATACGTGCATTCAGAATATGGAAATGGGAGGGCATAAGGTCATGTGTGCATCTTTAAAACGTGATTCTGATAATTCATGAGAACATTAATAATTACATTCGGAACATGGAAAGACCCCCACGCTGGTTCAGGACAAGCTGCCATCTGGTCACCCTACACCTCCCCATCTCAAAACCCCCATCCCGGATGGCAATGGCAACCCTAGTCATGTCAATAGTCAGAATAATAGAAGAGTATGTATGAATGTGAATGAAGCAAGGAATGTGTGCCAAGACAGGGTTTATCCTTCGTTTATATGAGTTTTTGACAACCTGTACATTGAAGATCTCTTCATACTTACAAATCAATCTTTTTACTATTGCTATTGCTTGTAGATTCATTTTATTTTATTTTTAATATTCATTTTTTTTATAATGATTTCTAAGAAAATTGATAATTTAACACAGCATTTTCATTTCAATAGGAATCACATAAATAATCAATAAATATATAACCAGAGGTTACCATTTTTATTTGAAATTGTACATTTTGAAATATATGTAGTTCTCTGAAGTTACAAACTGTTCTTTATATTGTAATAATAACTAAGCGAACGGCGAATATACATTTTTCATATTACATTACATGGTTTGATTACCAGATGCGATTGTTACCTTTTTCTGTTTCATATTTCACTTGAGATTTGTTAATATTATCTTTAATGATTAAATATACATTTAGTTTATTTTTAAATTATGATAATAAAAAGGTTAAATGAGCATCATATTACGATTCGGCACTTTCTGAAACTAAACTCTCATACAATATCTTAAAGGAGAACACATTGCTTCTTCTTAGGAACTTTTATAGGTCCATTTAATGCCACGATAAGTGCTTCCTCAAATAATTCTCTCACATTTCTATTGGCCTTAGCCGAGCACTCCAAGTATTTGACGGCTCCCATCCTCCGGGCATGTTTCTCTCCTTCCACGTATGTAACGACTTTCCCTCTCATTGCGTGCACTCGCTCTCTGTCTTCTCTTAAGTCGATCTGTGTGCCCACCAAGATGAAAGGGACACTGGGACAGTAATGAGCTAGCTCTGGCAGCCAGGTGGTCTTAGCGTTGAGGAAAGATTCAGGCTGCGCAATGGAGCAGCATAAGAGAAAGACGTTAGTTTTAGGGTATGCAAGTGGACGCAACCTGCTGTATTCTTCTTGTCCGGCCGTATCGCAAAGCATTAACTGGTGATTTATTTCCTTCACTCTGATTGCAGCGGTGTAGTTTTCGAATACTGTTGGGACGTACGTGTCTACAAACGTTCCATGCAGATACGACATCAGCAAACTGGTTTTTCCGACTGCACCATCTCCCACTACGACTAGTTTCATTACTGCCGTCATGATCACTGGTTATTTTGTAGACATGAAAATTAGAATTGTTGTGCGTATTTAAAAAATATATTTGTTTGACTTCCAAATGAAGACTATCCCGATAATTAAATTATTGGAAATGATTATTTTTATCTGATAACTTCCAAGTATGTAGTGGTGTAATTGTAATATTAAGATAAGATTGAAATATTACGTGTGTATCAGTCTTCATTGAGAAGTACTGAGATAAAAAACGATTGTCTTGACAAGCCAATATTGATGAATCCAATTTTAACTAACTAACCATCAGGCCTTTTCTCCACAAGGGTAGGCAGAGAGGACGAACCGGCAAACAACTCGATCTTGGCACGCACTTCTTGCTTCATTCACTTTCATACAACGTCTCATACATTCTCTTCTGTTATTCTGACTTCTGACACGGCCCGACTCGAGTATTTGATTCACTTGGTTGTGCCACGTCTTCCTCGGACGTCCCCGGCTTCTTCTTCCATTTACCATTCGCGTCATATATTCTCCTTACACTCCTTTAATTTTAAAATGATATTAAACCTCAACACTGGATCAAAAGATACTTTTTGCTGTATATTTCACCAGCTGTCGATGGAATAAAGAATAAGGCACATTTGAAGCCGGGCTTCAGTACCATTTGATCTATAGATTCTGCCAATTTTCTTTTTTTTTTATGAATAATTTTGGTTAATCACGCACGTATGTGACAGCCGCGCGCAGTGGGCTTGACTTACAGATAGCATACGTGTGTGTGTGCCGTGCTTAAAGGGTTAAGTAATTCCAGTGAAACATAATATGATTTAAAAATATATACATATTTATATAGAACAGCAAATGTGGATTCTGAATACGTAAGTTTTATTTTCTTCAACGGATTTGTTGTCACTTTGTGGCGTCATTATCAATAATTTAATGAGAATAACTTTGTTTTTACCACTTTTTAATATATAAATGTCAACACGTTTCGAAAGCAAAGCTTTCCTCATCAGGATAAACAGTAAACTAAGTATATGTTTTATTGTGCACGGGGTATAGGACCTATTGATATTTGTACAATTAATAAATCAATCATGAAAAATCAACAAAAATAAAGCAGCAAGTCAGTCCTCTAAACTCTCCGACTCGAGATTTTTGTTTTTTTATATGAATACCACACAAGAGTTCCAACTGCGCGGAGACAGTGGGACTATGGCATCCCTATTGGGGTAGTTGTGTGACTAAAGGGAGTGAAGAGATGAAGGAGACGGGAAAGAGGATGGTTAGGAAGTAGCTGACTATTCAGATCTGGTCACTAAACATGGCTAAAGCCATTTCGCGCACTTTTTCAATCCTTAATGTGGTGTACTGAGGGTGTCTATCACT
This sequence comes from Halesus radiatus, assembly GCA_022606495.2. NCBI lineage: Eukaryota > Metazoa > Arthropoda > Insecta > Trichoptera > Limnephilidae > Halesus > Halesus radiatus. The sequence continues at coordinate 9,066 of JAHDVE020011171.1, forward strand.
GTGCTACCAAGAGCTGATACCACATATTTTTAATCAATTTATTTTTATCTTATCAGTGATGCTCAACCTGCGGGCCACGCTCTTATTTACAAATAACCAATATAATCATTTTTCTTATAAATTTCAGGACACCATAACGGAGCAATTCTCAAAGCACGGCAAGATCGTATCGTGCCGACTAGTGCGCGACATCGTCACGGGCAAGTCGAAATGCTACGCGTTTGTTGAATACGCTTCTTCAAAATCGGCCTTTACGGCTCTCAAAGAGATGCACACGGAGTTTATCGACAACTCTGAGATCCTGGTGGACTATGAAGTGGAGAGGACCATGCCGGGGTGGAAGCCCAGGAGATTGGGAGGTGGTTTCGGGGGCAATAAGGAATCGGGACAGTTGAGGTTTGGCTGCAAAAGTAGGCCCTTTTTTAAACCCATCCTTGTCGATGTGAAACCACAACGAGGCGACGATCGAAGTAGAAATGAATATAAAAGCAACAAAAGGCGAATATAAACAAGAGGCTTAGTGGCAATACATATCCAACAAAGTCTCTGTGGCAGGTGGCGATTTCGAACAACAAACCCACATTTTTAGCAGAAATAAAAATAATAACATAGCAGTATGACATGAAACTTTCTGTAATTGAATAGCAATCTTGTTGTTGAATGGAATCGCTTTGGATACGTATTTGACATCGATGAAGCCTTATTACTTTATGTCTTTGAAAATGCCAGACGCTTATTGTTGTAATGTTTTTAATATGCAAATAAAAACAATAGTCTTACATATTATGTAGATAAAACTGGAGACGGGAATGAAATGAAGACAGGTAGAAATGAAGCCGGTGCGAATAGGAAATTTTTTATTTATTTTAACTTTAATATTGTAAGCATTTCTTAATGGTGTAATTCAAAATAATAATAATATATATGTGAAAAATGTGTTTTTAATCATAATAATTAATTCCCATCTGGTCTCTCTGTGGTATAATGCCCCTTAACTCTTCCCTTACGGTGCTAGAAAATCCCTAGAGCTCCGGTGCTGTACACTCGGTGCACAGAATACACATATACAATTTTGTAAATTTTAACTTGGATAAAAATAAATTCATGGCTTTTTTATTTTTTTATTTTATTAATTTCTATATAATTTTGACATTTTAAGGTAAGGTATAAATATAAAAAATAGATATATATATATATATATATATATACATTCCGTTATCATTACTGCGTCTTCTAATAGACAACTTTCATTCAATCCTCAGTGCGGCAGTCATTCTGCGTCCAGTATACGGACGCAGGATTAAAATGGTGTATTTATAAGTTTTCTCCACTCCTATAACCCTCATATAGTCTAAAAACGAAAGTGAGCCAGACGCAGTTATGGTTCCCAGATGAAACTAAATATTCAATTTTAGTTCGGCGTTTAGTCTCCGGACGGCGCTGCCGTCGATGAGTGTATATTTTTTTAGTGGATATTTAGTTTCATTGTACCGCGTATCACAACTCCTACATTTGGCAACGTTGTTTGTCAAGCAGTTCCCAGAACGGCTACAGATGATCAATCATAAATCATAATATTGGAACGCACGACATTTGACGGAATAAATTACGTGTGTTTATTGTTTGTGCATCATAAACAGGCTGTTTTGAAAACAAAATGAAGAAAAGTTTAATTATTAATTGATAAACTAAAGTTCTTAAAAACTTAAGACAAGATTTTTGTGCATAGCGCAAAGGGTAACAATTATTTTTATAAACAATAATTATTAGCCTGAAACACTCATCAAACGCCATCTATTTGAGGGATTTAGCCGTTACAAGCCTTTCTCATACTAATAAAGTTTAATTATTCGCAATATCGTTTTCGTCAATTGTGTGATTATTATTGAAAGGGTCTTTTGCAGATTAAAACTGCTTTTTATTTTATTTTCATTATAAATATTTTGTGTTACGATAATGGTTTATGAGATGAATTCTCGCATTATCAGTTAGAACAATGTTTTTTTTTCTTAAATATTCTATGTGCAATGGATTTTACATATCAATTACGTGATAATAGTAGATACGATAATAATAAGTCTTTTGCAAATTAAGAGCCCATTTAATTTAATTTTCATTTTTTACAATAATCTTGTGTTTAGTATTATTTCTTGTATATTTGGACCGGTCCGTTCGTCCCACGAATTTCGTTTTATATTAATCGTATTCCAATACCTACTACTATTTAGTAATACTAAGTTTCGGTAACCGTCTTAAACATTTTTTGTATGTCATTCTATATTATTTTTGGCATGGAAGATTAATTTATTAAGTTTAGAAAATTTCGTGAAAACTGCTCCTAAATATTTTGTGCCAATCTGAACCACACCGGCGTAACCTCCGAGTTCATTTTATTTTCAAATCATTTGAATTTGATCCACTTGTTCATACCTCTCGTTTTTCAGTAAGGTAGACATTAAAGTTGACAGATATTGCAATTTAAAAAAATTCAGGGAATACTTTGTTTACGTCAGTTAGTGGTTCAACCCCCGGCTTCGGAGTACCTACGGTGGGTGACCATCATGTTAGGACCACACAATTTTTTTGAATTGTTTGATTTATTTTTTTAATTAAACGTTTCAAATTCACATCTGAACACTTTTATTTATTTATTTATTCTTATACGATGAGTGCGTTCTATTCATAGTAAAGTGTATTGAAATCTTTATTATTTGGCCATACTGGAAAGCAAGATCTTATAGAAAATGTTGTCAAAATCTAACAGCATTGTATGAATCTAACATTGTATAACAGTGAATGAAGCAAGAAGTGTATGCCAAAATCGAATTGTTTGGCGGTCCGTCCTCTCTGCCTACCCCTGCGAGGAAACGGCGTGATTGTTAGTTAGTTAAGATCAACCCAGAGTTGCTAGAAACCATAGAAAAAGCAATTGCTATCATGCCACGGTGTATTGAAGTCGTAGTTGTCAATAAAGGCGATTCATCAATTATTACAATAAACTTTTTTAGTTTTTTTTTTATAGTGCCTGCTCAATGTGTGAAATGTGGTGTTTTTTGTTTTGTTTTGTTTTGTTTATAATAAGCAATAACCCTTTAATGAAAACATAAGCTTTAAATTGCACTGTCATTGCAATTTAAAGCTTAAATGCGTGAAAAAAATATTCAAAATCGATAATTGAGAAAAATGTATACCGCTGGTTCTAATTTGGTTACCACCATCGTATATTCTGAATATAAATAAATTCGAACGTTTTATTTCAATCACACGATTTTCCAATAATATTAACAAACAATTAGGTGCGTACCTCTCTCTCTACCTATAATAGTATTATGTTAATTAATTGATTTCTACTGCAGGCCATTAAAAAAATAGAAGCGATGACATAATTGAAATTAAACAATGTAATTTCCTTCATGCATTCATCCGGTCGTGAACTTATAAAAATACATACATATATTGTTCATACACAACCTTTATAATAATATTAAATAGTGATAAGAAACTTTCGAAAAATAAATACCTACAAAATAAAAAATGAAATCAAAGGTTTCAAATTACGATCAAATTCAAGGAATAATAAAAAATATATTTTTAAAGTATAAACACATTATCATATTTTAATATTTAGGGATATTTTTTTTAAAAACAACATCAAATCGTAGGTAGGCCTAATAACTCATGATTTTAAATTAGGGAATAATTAAGAAAAATAATTTCATGTATGTTAGGTTAGATTCTGCCGGTGGAATGAAATGTATGGGTAACTTATATTAAAAATTATACTTATTATGAAAATATTAAATCGTAGTTCTTAAATTATGATTAAAATTATGTAATAACAAAGAAAAAATAATTCAAGTATCAATTTGCAATCATAAAAACATTAGTATCTAATTTCTTCAAAATATTGATATGCACTTTGTGGCGTCATTATTAATAAATTAATTAAAAATAACTTTTGTAAAAGTGGTCTTTGTGAATATATACACACCAACATGATTCGAAAGCTATGCTTTCCTCATCAGGAATATACAGAATACTAAAAAATAATAATGGTGGATATAGACAAATGATGAACATAGAACACAATACTGTAAGAAGAGACAAATTATAAACATAAACAAAAATTGATTAAAGTAGGTTAAACAAAAATATTAATATAAAATTATTATAAAACAGTGAATAACAAATTTATGTTAGAAAATAAAAATGTGTTCTTTTTATTATTAATATTGATATGAAAATAAATTCAAGATAAAGTTATTTAAAAAAATACATATGATTATTAACTATATTTAATTGATTATTAACTATATTTAATTGATTATTAACTATATTTAATTGATTATTAACTATATTTAATTGATTATTAACTATATTTAATTGATTATTAACTATATTTAATTGATTATTAACTATATTTAATTGATTATTAACTATATTTAATTGATTATTAACTATATTTAATTGATTATTAACTTATTTAATTGATTATTAACTATATTTAATTGATTATTAACTATATTTAATTGATTATTAACTATATTTAATTGATTATTAACTATATTTAATTGTTTTAATTATTTAAATTATTAACTGCTTTTTTTGTATGTGAAATTTTGAAACCTTTATTTATATCAAAAGAATGATCGGTTTCCAAAATATGATTGTCAAATTCAAAATAATAATAATTATTTACCTACTTTAGGTGTTCCATAACTCTAATATTAAAATTTCTTGAAGTATTCCTATGTAAAAAAAGTTTCTATCGTTAGCAACTAATTTATATACCCCCGATTTGTTTAAAATATTATTTTTATACATGTTATTTAAAACATTTTTAAAAAATTTATTATTAGTATAAAAAGCTGACTGGATAGTATTTGGAATGTTTTTAATTAATAAATTTGAAGTATTATTATTTAAAACAATATTTTTCTCCACTGTTTACTAACGTCAGTTGTTGGTGGATATACATAAGATTTAATAATTTTTTTCTTAATGTTTTTGTTTAATAGATGTTACTAAACATATCTAATCCCATTTCATACAACATTTCAATTCTGAATGATGGGTCTCCAAAAAAAAACATTTAATAAACTTAATTTATGCATCGCCGGGTTGATTTGAACCCGTGACGTTTGGGCCGGAGTTAATTTTTAACGCCTTGCCACGGATGTCATAATATTCAATAATTCATTATCTAATCGTTCAAATAAAACATGAATAAATAAGCGGCAACGTTGCAAGACGCCGATTTGTAGGCAAAATGAAATAAAATATTCGCCGGACCCCGTATTCCCTCTAATGTGAAAGGGGTTCCGATGGGTGGGTCGGTGAAAGGAGATTTTTTGTTATTGTATATTTTTAAATTAAAGTTTTTCGAAAATCTAAATCCCTTGCTACATTTATATAGTTAAAAGATAAAATATACTTTATTGAAAACTATCTAAAATCAAGCCCTTCAGATGGACGCCATACTGTGGGATCGATAAAAGGACGCAATAATGATAGTGGGATTATATTGTAGAATTTTTTTCACAGTCCTCTTCACTAGGAGATCATGTGCTGAAGCGAACTAGGTTTTGAATAAAGGGGTTTCAGCGACTTAAGCCAAGTTTTGCTGGACATAATGCAATTATTGATTGAATTACTTTGTTTGATACTAAGTGGGAGTTTGTTGTATAATTTTCTGGTATTATGATTATGAGGAGTCATAGCCATTTTATCCTTTTTAAGATGATGAACTAGAACATTTTTGGCAAAGATTTGTAATTCATTTAGATTTATTACTTATGTAAATCATTTTATTAGTAGTACATATGTATGTAAGTAAAATATTGTGAACATGTGCTGAAAATGGAAAAAACATAGATAAAATGCATGACGCATTCGTTACAGCCGGCTACTACAGATGACCGTGCATCGTAACACGGTGTGCGAAACCCTGTACCTCCCTCGCTAACAACCCCACCGCTCGGCAAGTTATGAACACATGCAGACATTTGCTAATTTTTCCCAATTTCTCGACAAAACATTTTTTTCTGTTGCGTTTGATAAATACGAAAAAATTTCAATATGGAACTCCAGTTCAATTTAAAAAAAAAAATCAAACTTAACTACCAGTATATTTCGGTTTTTTCTAAAGCTTTTTTTTTATTTATTTATTTTATTTTATGGCTTTCACCCATTAAGGGCGATCTTGGCCATGTTTAATCAGTTGATTATAATAGTACAGATTGTTCTTAAAGTTAGGTACTTTTAAAGAGGATATAATATTTGGGCAAATAAAATTGAAGCAGATAAGTTACAGTGTAAATGTATGTGTGTTTTAATCCCTAATGACTTAAATTTTAATGCTATTTTTATTAATACACTTTGCTAATAAACAGTTAATTTGGGGGGAGTTGAGATTTAAAAGGCAGGGAATACTGGTAGGGAGTTCACTTTTACCAATTCATGCATAAAGTTTGGAAATTGGTCATGATAGGACACTCAAAGAAATTGTGGTCCAGAGTATCCTCTAACGAGATTAACGGCCTCCATGGTCGAGGGGTAAGGCTCTCGACTACGAATCTGAAGGTCGCGGGTTCAAATCCCGGAGTGCGCAAGTAAATTTTATTTAATTAATTTGTGCTGTTTCACAATTAATTAATTTAAAAACAATATATAGTATATTTGCGCACGTACCAGGGTGGAAGATACTCTCAGTATCGCCCTGGTGAAAGACCACCATTCAGAATTGAAACATTGCTTGAAATGGCTTTTAGGCGTGTTTGGTGACCAGATCTGAATAGCCAGGTATTTCCCCACCTTCCTCTCCCCCTTCTCCTTCCCCTCCCCGATACCTTTAGCCTCACAACATTCCCCAATTGGTAATGCCATAGTCTCACTGGCGCCAGACGGTTGGGAGCAGATGGGACTCTTGTGCGGTATTAATATAAAAAAAACCCACAATCACAGTAAGGCGAGCTGACTGTGGAATCTGGTGAGATGACTAAGACAAGTGTGACCTAGTCTCATTCGAATTATGGAAGAAATATATTTTTTGGCGTGCAAGTGAATTTATGAAACCAGGGCTTGACAGGAATAAAAGGTTGTATTAAGGGTCCAGTATAAGACCACATACTCATTGCCGTTAGGTATTTTAGCCGCCAAACTCGATAGAACGAAGCACCGCAAGCCGCCAACTTTTTTGGGGGAAATGTGGATAATGTAAAACACGCCCGCGCCGTATTGGCAATTGATGAAATACAAAATAAAAGACATTTGCTGAATACATTTATTATTTATTCAATGCATAAAAATAAATTAATAGAAGGTTGACAAACTTAAATTTGCAGTCGGACAAAAGAGGAAAAACGAAAGTATAAAGTTTATTTTTAATTCACAAAATTTACACCGCCGACTATATGTAAGTAAAGTATGTCAATCTGTTGGTATAGGATAAGGTAACTTATGAGAATATGCGGATATTAGGAAAGTAACACATTGTTTGTTTTTTTAGTACCTACATAACATATTAATAATTGACAGTACCTATACATAGTGCCTTTTATTTTTATTTTTTGTTACTATTAAGTGTTTATTAAACAATCTAACGAAGCGACCGCTGAAATTGTGCAATTTGACGTTCAAGCCGAGTTCAGTGCATCTCATAACATCCTTATTCAATGTTTTAACGAAATCGGCAGAGAACTCCAGAAATTCAAAATGGCTTCTGAAATTATGCAATTTGACGTTCAATTCGAGTTCAGTACATGTCCAAACACCCTAATCCCGATTTTGAACGAAATCGGCAAAGAACTCAAGAAATTCAAAAAATGCCACCAAAATTATGCATTTTGTCGTTAAATTCGAGTTCAGTGTACCCCTGAACTCCATTGTACCCGATTTGATAGAAATCGTTTAAAAATTCTAGAAGTTCGAAGTGTCCCCTGAAAACATGTATTTCAATAATGTTATTATTATTACCTTAGTCGTTTTTTTTTCTTCCAGGAAACAGGTCTCTTATTTTGTATATTATACACATGTCTGCCTTTATTTTTTCCCATTTTGAATAACTAAAAGAAAACAATTTATTAAAAGACGATTTCAAATAAATTTAGTTGGAGAATAATAATGATTTAATTTCTGCTTACCCCGATCGAATAACACCGGTTTCCTCAGCGTTCCTAGTACTAATCAAATTAAATATTTCGTAGCCGCGTAGAAAATAATGACAGTAAATACATACGTGCTCTCGCCTCTGGAGTCAGCTCGTGAATGACCCGCTCTCGCGAAATCTCGTGACCAGCGCGCGGCGTAATTTTTTCGTATGGAATTTTATATGGCGCCATAGAATAAAATATTTCATAAAGTTTAAGTGAATAACAGTAGAAATTTAGGTACTTTGTAGTATTTCCAATTAACTCAATCGGTTGTTAACCTTTATTAAAGTGAGATTATGGAAGGATTTTTATTAAAACTGTGTGTAATATGCGTAGTTAACAAAACAGTGAAGGCACTTTTAGCGTTTTTCTTAATATTGCAGTATATATTTCATATAAAATGGAAAGCATTGCACTTTAAGAATTGTCGCCATTCGGAACCTTAGACATTTTCCTAACCACTCGTATAGAATTTACTGATACATTATTTGTTATATTTCTAACGTTAGCAACCCGCAAAGTGACATTTAGCGCTATCTTTGAGTCTTCGCCCTTAAGGGGTATACCAATGTGAATTTTTATTTTTTTCGATTTTTTTTTTATTGACTAAAAGTATGCTAAAACATCCCTAGAATTGAAATCAAAAAAGTCTAAATACTATTATACTTCAGACAATTTTTGAGAATTAATTTTCTGAAGCAACTCCAATGCTCGAAAAATGTAAAATTTGCCCTTTTCAGTCATGCTTGGTTTTTAGAATTGGCGGTCGTAAACTAATTTATAACTTACCGATTATCCAGAATTGACTTCAAAATTGAAGTATAGATGTCGCTGTTTACTATATAGCAAATATTATACACTGTTTAGGATACGTTCCCTCGTAAATAACGCTAGGAGAGCTTCTGTTTACTCGATCGACTACACGCTGCAGTTGAGGTTAAAAATGCTGTGTTATGTCAATATTTTAACTGTTTTTTTTTTTTTTAATGAAAAAGTGTTAGAAATGAGTATGAAACTTTACAGTGGCCGTAAAGGCAATAAAGTAAGTAGTTCATCGCAGAAGCGCAGCAAGATTAGCAACAGGCGATCGCCTAATCGCCATTCGTTTGAGGACGATTCGGAATACGTGAGCGCATCATCAAAGAAATTAAAAATGAGTGATTTAAATAGTGAAAGGGATGTAAACATTAATTTTGGTTACAGGTTTATTAACTTTTTTGCTGTTTTTACTGCTCTTTCTGACGTGGTTGTGTGTAAGCAGTGTCACGGTGAAGTACGATTTTCGGAGGGAAGCAGACGGAATTGCGGCGATGTCTCAATCAATAGTTGCCCAGTAATAAACAATCGAGCTTATGAAATCAATACTCGCATTGTTATAGCCATGTGAATGCTAGGCATAGGGATCAATGGCATTAAAAAGTTGTGCGCGTTTATGGATCTCCCGAAGCCAGTTTTTCAAACGACGTATTACAATATTATTTCAAACATTTCAATGGCTACTGCACGCGTGCGAGAACTCTATATAAAAAAGCAGCTGAAGAGGAGAAGCAGAAATCTATTGAGTTGATGGGCTTACAGTTTCTGGTGACGGTTCATGGAGAAAGCGAGGCTTTTCATCGTTATTCGGCTTGGTCACTTTGATCGGTTGGTATACTGGTAAGGTACTAGATGTATGTGTCAAATCTAAGTATTGTAAAGTTTGTGAGTACTGGGAGAAAAAAGAAGGTCTGCCGAATATGAAGAAGTATATTCCGCTCACGAGCCTAAATGCGATGCTAACCATCGAGGATCGGCCGGCAAGATGGAAGGCGATGCAATAATTGAAATGTTTCAACGCTCCGTAAAATTGCATAATGTAAAATACATCAACTACATTGGCGATGGAGATTCGAAAACGTATAAAGGTACTGTTGATGCGAAGCCCTATGGAGATTTTATTGTTGCAAAAAAAGAGTGTATCGGACACGTGCAAAAAAGAATGGGTAGTCGTTTGCGTAATTTAAAAATACGAAAGCTCTCGGCGGTCACGGTAAATTGACAGGTAAGCTCATCGACGAGCTTACTATTTATTACGGGGCTTGCAATCAGGAGAAACAGGGTCAGTAGAAAAAATGAGAAATGAAATTTGGGCGACCTTATTTCATAAAATTTCTACTGACAAAAAGCCGCAACACGAGAAGTGTCCGGATGGAGCAGACTCTTGGTGCTCTTGGCAGCGCAGTAAAGCGCTGGGTTCCCTAGCAACTTAGGAACACAAGCCTGCCATGCATGAGGATATCTTCAAGGCCGTACAACCAGTTTATAAAGAGCTTAGTTCTGATGACCTTCTTTCGCGCTGCTTGGGATATGCACACTTGGTGGATACACACAAAATACGAATGAACCGTTCAATGCAGTTGTGTGGTCCATCGCGCCGAAAAGTGTGTTGAGTGGCAAGACTGTGCTTCATATCGCAACGGATATCGCAATTATTTTATTCAATGATGGACTTTCGGGCCTAATAGCCGTTTACAATATATTAGGATTGACAATGGGACCAAATTTTTACGATTTCTGCTTGGAAACCGACGCTGAGCGAATCAAGGCTGTTGAGCGCTCGATCTCCGACGTCGCAAAAGAGGCGAGACGCGGAATCCTAACGTCAAGGAAAGACGAGGAGGAGCAATCTACGGCCTTCGAAGGTCAACTATATGGTGCTGGAATAGCAGAGTGAAGGTAAAAAAATTTGTACATAAAAAAATTTTTATATATTTACAAATCCTTAACGTTTTGAAACTTTAAACGCGTTTATCTCGAAACCGTGTTTTTGAAATCGGCCGGAAACGAGACTCTTTCAGTTTTCATCCGATTGACTTGAAATTTTAACTGTAGCTTCTTGATATGATTATCTAGTGAAGTACACACGATTTTAACAATTGTTTTTTTTTTAAAGTTATAAACAATTAAAGTTTTTTTTTTTTGGTCAAAAATTGAACTTTTTTTAAACGGTCGCCATTTTGCGAAAAATTGATATTAAACTATTATCGTGTGAACTTCACTAGCAAAACGAATGTAGATTATGAAATATTTTTTTTATTGTACCAGAAGCTGATAGGGCTGCGTAATGTGTCCGGCCGCGGAACATCTTTTTAAAATACTACATAACTTATCATATTCTACAGCCGCCATTTTGTTTTAAATTTCAAATAAAAAAATAAAATTGTATTCTTGAAGAGTTGCCCTATCGACTGGTATATTATTTGTAAAACCTTTTTCACAAAATCCATTAAAAAAATCCTGAAAAACCCTTGTTTTTTTAGCCTTCACATAGGTATAACCGCTTAATGAGTACTGATGACCTTTTTTTAGAGAAGCTGTTTTCCATTCAGAGGACCATTGGAGTTTGTATTTACTTTTTAGAATAGGGAAATAGTCTCTAACTGGAACAGGAATATCATTTAACGGACCGTGAACAGTGGCTTCCTTAGCAATGGAATTCGCTATTTCGTTTCCAGTAATACCTAGGTGTCCTGGAATTCAAACCAGGACCACTGACGAATGTGATAGTGAAATGAAATACAGTAGGTCTCTGATAGAGCAGATTAGGGAATCGCTATTAGAATTGAGTGGGGATGAACTTATTTTTTGTAGTCAGGTAAGCAAATCTGAAAGAATGAGGGCGTTTCTAATATTGTGCGATTTGATGAGATGCAGTGCTTCTATGATAGCTATGCATTCAGCCGAGAAAATGGAGCATTCTTTGGGAAGTTTGTGAGGGAGACTCGTTTTCATGTATGGAACATACACACTGACCCCACAATGGAAGTCCTGACTAAGTTTGGAACCATCTGTGAATAATTTTATGTAGTTTGGCCAATTGTTTTCAATAATTTTGTTAAATTATACATTATTTGATTGAGCTGAATTGCTCATATTTTTTTGCTTATTCCCATAAATTGGTGAACCTTGGGATAGAAAGTAAGGCTTTCATAGGAACACGAGTATAAGGGAAGAGATTCATTACAATAGATGTTGGTGGGTATATGCAGGAAAGAGTTATTGCAGTCGTAGAGTAGGGGTGGAACGTTTTTTCCAAAATGGATTTGAAATAACATCATACTTTAAAGATTGAAGTTTAGGAATCAAGGGATGGGATGTTATTGAGCATGTTTTGAAAATATATTTTTCTACTAAGCATCGTCTTATATCCAAGGGGGGTTCGCAGCATTCTACTTGCATTGGGCTGATTGGGGAAGATTTCATGGCTCCCAGAATAAGATGAAGAGACTTTGACTGGATCTTATCTAATTTATGAGAATGTGAAGAAGATATTGAATCAAACAGGCAAGATCCGTAATCAAGGTGACTTCGGATAAGGCCATTGTAAAGAAGTTTTAGAGAGGCTGGGTAGAACCCCACCACACTCCGGACAGAAATATAAGTGAATTGATATTGCTTTCACATTTTGTGATAATATGATTTATATGAGAGTTCCAAGTAAGCTTGGAATACAAAAACATTCTCAGGAACTTAACTTCCTTAGAGATAGGGATGACTAATTCATGGCCAAATCTCACCTGAATATCTGGGAGCTTTTGACGACGAGTGAAGATGAGAACTTTGCTTTTGGAAGGAGAAAGTTCAAGGCCATTCCTATTTAACCATGACAAGAGTTTTCTACGAGCGTTGTTGATTGCTGATGCTGCGATGAAAAGATTGGGGGGTATTTTGTAGAACGTTAAATCATCGGCATATTGAAGTATGTCGCACATAAAGCGAATAGATTTTTCCAAATCGTAAGTGTAAATATTGTACAGGATCGGGCTTAGGACAGACCCTTGCGGGAGTCCTTTGAATATGTGTCTAATGTGGGAGAGGATTCAGGCCCGTCTACAAAAATACTTCTCTGGGAGAGCAAATTAATAATGAATTGGACTAATTTGGGAGGGACGCCAGTAGCCAATAATTTTTCTTTTAGAATGTGGATAACAACATGTGCTCCGCAGATGTCTAAAAACACTGCTATGCAATATTCGTTAAGTGCTAATTTAACATCTGTCACAAGAGAGGAAAGGTTATCAAGGGTACTTTTACCTTTTCTAAAACCAAACTGAGAAGCAGAAAGGATTTGATTTTTTTCTACAAACCATTCTAATCTATTCTTAATCATCCTTTCAGCTACTTTGCATAGAGTTGAAGAGAGAGCTTGAACCTAGACTTGGATCTTTGTTACTCTTGCAAATTGGAATGATATTTTGGATTTTCCAGTCTGGGGGAATAATACCAGAGTCGAGAGATGAAGAACTCCAGAGTGGGGAGTTGAAAGTTGAAGGGCATTGAAGTCAACCAGAATAATCAAAGGAGAAGATATTTTGCCAAGCATGTGGACCCATAAGGAAAGATCAAATGGGGGAAGAAGGAGAAATGTAGAGGGATACAAATGTAATATTAGAGACAGTAGCTGCCTCTAATTGGAAGGATGAATTTGGGGGTTTAATGGAAAGAGGGGTGAAGAGTAGGAAGTTTTTGATGAGCGGGGCTGTACTGCCCATCCAATCAATGCGGTCGTCCCGAAGACATTGGTTGAAGACACACCTTGAAGAGTTGAGTTGGCTTATACCAAGTCTCAGAGACGGCAGCAATCGATACCGAGTGAGAATGCAGAAGGCGGGTGAGGTCATCCTTATTGAAGATGGCGCTTCTGCTATTCCACTGAAGTATTCTGACGTCTTGTGGAGTCAAGTGATTTTAATGAGGTAATAATAGAAGCAGCGTTGGACGGTATATTGGTTTGAGAAGAAATAAGGTCAATTAAAAGCATAATAAGGGTTTGAATAAATGAAGAATTGTCTTGGGAGAGTTTTTCAGAAAGGTGGAAAGAGTTCGTTGAGGATGAATTAGAATTGTTTGCACAACCATTTACGGCAGTTGAAAGAGATAATTCATTGGGATTTAAAAGTAGTGAGTTGTGCTGTTGCTGATCATATCCAGGAGCCGGTTTAGAGGTGGGGTTTTTGAATGAAAACTTAGTTGAACGAGAAGAAGTTGTTATTGAGGAATGGAGAGGGTTGGATGAAGGGTTGGTGGATAAATGATTATCGAGGCAAATGATTTTTTGACAGGAGGAAATAATTTAGAAGCCTGGAGAAAAGAAAAGTTCTGAGAAGACATAGAAAATTTAATATTTTTTTGGCGGGATTGTTCTGGGCAAGAAGAGTTGATGGCTGTGTGAGAGCCTGAACAGTTGAAACATTTGGGCTGGGATAAAGAAGGACATTGGTCAGCTGTGTGACTTTCCCCACATTTAAAATATCTGGGCGGAGAACTGCATGCAGCTTTGGCGTGACCAAAACTGCAAAAATTGAACCATTGTGTGGTGAGATAAGTGTAAATTTCAACCGGTAATGAGTTGAAAAATAAATATATGTGCGAGGGAAGAGACTGTCCTTCAAAGGTGATCAGAACAAATTGGGGGGGTTTCCAGGAAATTATGCCCTCAGAGGAGTTCTTGTAATTTAGTCTCCTGGCTTTTATGGTATTGCCGATATGTTGAGGAGTTGTAAGAGCGGATAAAATTTCTGGGATGGAAAGATCAGTCGAGATACCTCTGACCAGGCCCGTACGGGTTACATTAAAAGTCGAAATGTATGCCTTGAATTTGGAAATAGATGAAATGTAAATATTTTTAATAAATGAATTTGCGACTGACCCTGTGAGGAATTCAACAGAGATTCGAAAACGAACCTCGACTTTTACACCTCCTGGCTTGATGGAAAGAGTTTTTGCGTTTGTTAGAAATTTACCAAACTCAAGAGGATGAATTGTTTTTCCTTGTTCAGTTTTTTTGGGCGTACGCAATATATGGGCCACGGGAAAGAACAGAGTAGAAATTAGTTGGAGGAGATGCTGGAAGTGCTGCTGGGGCTGGGGCCTGCGAAGTTGAAGGGGAGTCAGATATGTTTGGAGATGGACTAAACTTTCTTTTTTTGTAGGACTTTATCATGACAGATTCACTGTCTCAAATTTATGAAGTATTATCTGGGAGGTCAGGAGGGGGATCTGGAGGTTTTCTAGGGAGTCCTGAATGGACCTTTTCGGGTATATCCACCATTCTTTACAAATACAAAATAAGTGTGATAAGTGTATCAATATCTGATAATCAGCTGCAAAAATTGGCTCCTGGATGACCAGAGGGGAGAAGAATCCTTAAGGAACAATACACAACACTATTATTTAAGCAGATAACAGAATATAATTGGTTTTTGATAAATATAATGAGGAATAAAACAGAACAACTATTGAAAGCTAAAATCAAAACAAATGAATGTCTTTTCTAAAGTTATATACTTAAAATAATTTTCAAAGTTTCAGTTTTTCAAAGTCCGCCAAAATGCTCCAAATCTATGGCCGGTCAGTTTTGAGGTTAGAATGTCAAATGTCAAAACAAGGATGAGCTTTACTGTACATAATTTTATATTCTCTTCATAGTAAATCGTAACTATACATAAGTAATAACATTATGTACCTTTTTAGAAATTCGAAGAATAATAATAATATTGAGCATTAACGTTATGATAATATCCGTATTGACAATTGGTTTGCCCATGAATTCTCTAATTTCTGTCATTAATAATGGTTTTTTTTTTTTTAAATTTACATTGAACAACAATTATAGAGCTTAAAGTCACCCAAATTATGTTTAAATTCCGCCAAAGTTAAAAAAAATACATATTTAAAATACAAAACAAAATCGAAACATGAAAATGTCCATACTAATCCAAAAACAGAGTACACACATGACGTCAGATTTATTTATTTATTTTGTTTTATTTAAGAAACAAACAGAACATGTATAAAATAAGTAGTGTACAAATTACAAGGTTTTAGAAAATTATTACAAGGATCAGTACCAATGACATGTCTCTATGTAATATCTAGTAAGTGATTATATACATTTTACCGGGCGGGGTTAGTACAATGCTAGGGGATACATGGTAAAAATAAAAATATATGAAAAAAGTGCATATTATATAAGTGTACGAGTATGTGTCTGTTTGTGTGAGCATGTATGTGTACCTATATGTCTGAATAATGCTATGTACTGGAGAGTTGTGATTGCGCATTGTTGTTACGAGTAATATTTTTCTCAAATGACGGTAAGGAGTCAAATACGTCGAGATTTAGGTTGGGACAAAGATTATTAAATGTTAAGAGAAGACGGGAAATTGGTTAATTTGCTGCAGCGTTTGTTTTTTTGTTTAATGTGTAAAATAGTTTGGCGTGACGAGTAACAACATAACAAGGTGTTTTGATGAGATGATTATTTATTCACTTATAACGATTTATAAATTCTAGGTATAATTATATATAATAAAATTATTTATTCAGAATCGGCGTTTGCTGATCTATATGAATATGTATTTTTAAAGGAATTATATTTTTCACTGGAGTTTCTTATTATTAAATGATTTCTTTTTTAATCTCATATGATCTGTCAACTATTTTGTATCATAAAATACTCTGGTGTAATTAATTTACACCTATTATCTTTCTTTGAATCTTTAATCTCTTTGTCTTTTACATGTTAATATCTATACAGAGCTATCATTTCACATCTTAATGTATGTACAAATTGATTTGTAATGATTGGTACTATTTAGTTAAGGGACACCTAAGGTGTTTAAATAATAACAACTATTCTGAATTTGCAAATCGTATTTTAGAAACCAATCATTTGTTTGATATAAATAAAGGTTTAAAAATTTTACATACAACCGGTTTACAATTAGGCTGCTTTCTGAAGGTCCGGTGAGAAACAAACATTTCACTCGTTACTGCAGACACTGCACAGAAAAGCAAGCTCCAAAAAAAGTTTTGGAGCTTCTCCAGATGCAATAGGAGAAAATTACATTGTAGAAGTGAAATGTCCAAATAGCGATACAGCTTTAAGAAGATACTTCACGGTTGACATGGACAAACCCTGTGATAAGTACATGGTTCAAATGCAATTGCAAATGCATTTTGCAAAAAAATGCAAAGGTATGTATTGTGTAGCAAAGCCTTACTTTGAAAGTTCGAAAGAGGTTATTGTCTGTTACGTAGAATATGATCAAAATTACTGTTTAGATTTAATGGACAAATGCTTAACATTTTGGTCCCAAGCTATTTATAAGAAACTTAAAATTTACATAGCTACTTCTAGTGTTTAAATTAATCTTTTTTTATCCCTTTTGTATTTCCTGTAAGTCTTTCTTTAGTTAAATAAAAATTAAAAAAAAACATTTTCCACCAGTATTTCCTTCACATCCTGTGTACATAAAGTTGTTAACTCATTGCATAGATTTTTCCCTTAGCCAATATTGTAAAACATATTGGGGTAACTTTCATTACCCACGATAAGGAATACATTGCAATATCCATCATCAGTGCAGATGTACTAATCATATAACATCTGCCTTCACACGGGAGGGACTCACAAATTAAAACAACAGTTGGTTCAAATATTACATTTTAATGAGTAACCCTTGCAGGTTAATAAGACCACATACTACAATAATAATGTTATCAATTGTGGGAATGTGATTATGGTCAGTACTCGCATGTATTCTGAGCATTTGGAATTCTCTAATTCTACTTATGACACGCTCTATGTGAATGCGCAATGCGGCAATTCTTATGGACTGCTTGACTTCTTCGCGGCTAGAATGAACGTTCGCAAAAACACTCGGTGGGCGAATCAGTTCACAGATTCACTGTCTGAAATTTCTGAAGTATTATCTGGAAGGTCAGGAGGGGGATCTGGAGGCTTTCTGAGGAGTCCTGAATGGACCTTTTCAGGAAAATCCTCCATTCTTTACAAATACAAAAGAAAAAAAAAAGAAAAAATGGAACTAGTGACGACTAGGTAGAAAAGTGTTTAAATATCTGATAATCAGCTGCGAAAATTGGCTCCTGGATGACCAGAGGGGAGAAGAATCCTCAAGGAACAATACACAATACTTTTCTTTAAGCAACTAACAGAAAATAATTGGATTTCGATAAATATACTGAGCAACAAAACAGAACAACTGTTGACATCTAAAATCAAAACAAATTAATCCGATCAACTAATTCTCGTCTTCCCCAATTCCCGGCGAACACCAGTCCTTATACCCAGTCCAATTATCAAAATGTCATAACTAATTTTCATACTTACATACCAGTATGTCTCCTACCAACTCGCAAGTACACATGTAAATAACACTAATTTCGAAAATAATCTTTCATCCACTTGTCAATACAAACAATCATATTTTTGGTTGCCGTCCCATTCGAAACTGCTCTAAATTTTACTGATAGGTTCATGTTTTTTTTTCCTGAAAATATTATCAATTGCTAATTTTTTTGTCATTCATGATCTCGGATATCTCGTAAATATATTTCTATTGAAATTTATTTATAGATGCGCATTTTTAATTTTCCTCAACTTCATTAATTTTCTCTGGCCTTGATGATGACTATATATACAATATATTTTTATAGTGCATTTTCCGATGGTAACACGTTTTTTCTGATCTAACAGGTGAATAATCGATTAACGCATCTTTTACGTGCAATTCATAATTGATCCTAATATTGGTGTAAATATTTCACAATTCTTACCCTATTTCACCTGTCAAAGTTAATAAATATACCTTTTTGGAATGATGTTTCAAAGTGTTGCATTACTCCCCCCTGGTCTAACTGCACTACCCCTTCACATGTACTTTCGTCGTCCATATACTGTCATCCCGATCGATTGATACCACCCTTAACTGATTTTTCATCACCTTTTATATATTTTTTTATAACTTCTCGGATGTTTCGTTTTTGACTTCCTTAATTCAGCACTGGAAAAAAGTATGTTTACCCTATATTTAATTATACCACAAATTTTCATCTCCCTCTAACTAAAAATCGAATTAATTTATTCTTTATGATGGGTGATAACAATTACTTCTATAAAAACCCGCCATAAATCAAAGTTTATCCAAAACCCATTAGTTTTTATGATTTTTCATAATATAAACATTCCCTATATCCACGTGTTAATTTAATTGCTCCTAATTACGTCTAATTGCCCAAGTTCCATGTTATGTTTCTACGCTTATCCAAGTACTCTTGACTCTTATCATAACAGAGGGTATAGGCAATCGCGAAAGCTTGACAAAATGGTCGAATTATTCCCAATCTAGCAGTCCATATATCTCAACATCGCTAATGAATTTCTTCAATTCAATCTTCATAATCGATCGGTATGCCGTTCGTCTATCTTATTTTGTTCCCCGATGTCCACAATCTTCTCAATTAACAACACCCTTTATCACCCACAGCCAGTCTAGTTTCACTTCCCTGTGAATATCTACGTTTCTGAAATTAGAAAATTGCTCTCCAATTATGAACCCATCCCGCCTGAATCATCTCTTAGTTTTGCCGAAATTTCCATACTGTATAATCCTTGTTTCTTCATTTTTTCATGTGTCGAAATTATTGATCTTTCAAATAATTTTCCCTAATTCATCGTTTTTTCGTATGGGCTTTATACGACGCGTCTTTCTGTCCAAAATCTGCTTCACATCCACTCTTCCCCTGTCCAAGATCCATCATCACCTACCAGTTTTTTTTTGTAATCAAGATTATGTGTATTATTTTTATTTTTGCTCTCGTTATCGATGGTTCTTGATCCCCTCCAGAGCCTGGCCTTGGGACTTTTGTTATGATTACAGTTCATGACCCTCTTCTCCAAATTGCCCTCTAAACTTTGTTTATAATATCGGCCGACGAACTCACCCCCTTGGACAGATGAGGACTTTTATTTGACCGTGGAAAAATCGTGGCCGAAATCGCGATCTAAAGTCAAGATCATCTAAAACCTCCAAGAAATTTATGCGAGCTCTTAACATTCGTGGTCTACGCATAGCCGCCCTCTCGTGTGCTTCGGCATCTTCTGATTCTTCGATTAGGGCCAAATCTTCAATAATATCCATAATCGGCTCACGTCACTAGTAGCTGTCAGAATGTTTTGAGTGTTTTGCCTTCTGACGCCATCTTTAAAATCTGATAAATAGCCGCTATATATCGGATCAAGCTCTCGTTAAGTTGGGTCGAGTTATGTCGGACTTTATATAACACATAGCACTATTGAGAGTATGTGAAACGCAAATATATTTTTATCCTACACATATCGCCTATTGAGATGATGGTGAAATAGCCCTAAATATGTTACCCGCTGACATAGATTTACCATTCAATTGTATTAAAACTAAACACTTAATAAATATGTTGAAAACTTGGCTAGGTGAAAGGAACTATCTGTATTAGATAATTAGGAAATATTATTTTATGTACGATTTACTGTTATCATTTATGTTTTTATTTTTTGATTAAAACATTTTTGTTACATATGTTTTCTACTGGTCTCCGCCCTTCGGAGACCAACCACAGAGACGCGTGGACGCTGGACCCTGGAAAGTCATCAGAAAAGGGAAATTCCTTTGAACTCTTGTTGTAATTCTCCCATCCGCCAGGGAAATTAATTTTAAGAATACAGAATTTTCCGTAATCTAATTTTAATAATCTTTTTGTATATAGTTAAGATTAACTTTAATTTAAGACTAACCCTCCGAATGTTCTGTCTGGAAGAATAAACGACTTATTGTAAAAAATAAAGTGAGTTTTAGTTCCTATCTTTTTGTTTTATTCCAAGAGATATATGAATACACCTAAGTAAGATCATAACAAGTTCTGCAATTATTTTAGTTTTATTATTATTGTGACAGCTCGAACTTCGCATAACCGCATAACATTGAATAAAAAAAAATTAAAAAGTGCCTGCCAACGAAAGCACCGCACTGCTCGCATTACTAGAGCAAATGTGACGCAAGATCTCAAAGAAGACCCCATAATCGATGAGGAAATGAAAGTCGTAATGTTCAACAAAATAGAATGCAAGCTCCAAATAAAAGAAATAAAAACTTTCAACAACTTCACTAATGATAAATATGATGACATCAGTCACAAACTGTCACAAATTATGGATATGCCAAAACAAGTAATTAAACTAAAGGAGGACCTGGCGGAAAAAGAAAAAAGACTGGCTTCGATAGAAGTACACCTGGTGGATATTGAGCAATCTATTTACCATATGATTTTAATGAAGCCTCTTTCACGGCATTAACACTTGACAAATTGAAACCCGACTCAATAATAATGTCCACAAATATCGATATCTTAAATCATATACTCCAGTATGAGTTACTGAACCTGAGTATATAAAGAAGGGCTGATTGTCCAAGGGGGTGAGTTCGTCGGCCGATATTATAAACAAAGTTTAGAGGCCGATTTGGAGAAGAGGGTCATGAACTGTAATCATAACAAAAGTCCCAAGGCCAGGCTCTGGAGGGGATCAAGAACCATCGATAACGAGAGCAAAAATAAAAATAATACACATAATCTTGATTACAAAAAAAAAACTGGTAGGTGATGATGGATCTTGGACAGGGGAAGAGTGGGTGTGAAGCAGATTTTGGACAGAAAGACGCGTCGTATAAAGCCCATACGAAAAAACGATGAATTAGGGAAAATTATTTGAAAGATCAATAATTTCGACAGATGAAAAAATGAAGAAACAAGGATTATACAGTATGGAAATTTCGGCAAAACTAAGAGATGATTCAGGCGAGACGGGTGCATAATTGGAGAGCAATTTTCTAATTTCAGAAACGCAGATATTCACAGGGAAGTGAAACTAGACTGGCTGTGGGTGATAAAGGGTGTTGTTAATTGAGAAGATTCTGGACATCGGGGAACAAAATGAGATAGACGAACGGCATACCGATCGATTATGAAAATTGAATTGAAGAAATTCATTAGCGATGTTGAGATATATGGACTGCTAGATTGGGAATAATTCGACCATTTTGTCAAGCTTTCGCGATTGCCTATACCCTCTGTTATGATAAGAGTCAAGAGTACTTGGATAAGCGTAGAAACATGACATGGAACTTGGGCAATTAGACGTAATTAGGAGCAATTAAATTAACACGTGGATATAGGGAATGTTTATATTATGAAAAATCATAAAAACTAATGGGTTTTGGATAAACTTTGATTTATGGCGGGTTTTTATAGAAGTAATTGTTATCACCCACCATAAAGAATAAATTAATTAATTCGATTTTTAGTTAGAGGGAGATGAAAATTTGTGGTATAATCAAATATAGGGTCAACATACTTTTTTCCAGTGCTGAATTAAGGAAGTCAAAAACGAAACATCCGAGAAGTTATAAAAAAATATATAAAAGGTGATGAAAAATCAGTTAAGGGTGGTATCAATCGATCGGGATGACAGTATATGGACGACGAAAGTACATGTGAAGGGGTAGTGCAGTTAGACCAGGGGGGAGTAATGCAACACTTTGAAACATCATTCCAAAAAGGTATATTTATTAACTTTGACAGGTGAAATAGGGTAAGAATTGTGAAATATTTACACCAATATTAGGATCAATTATGAATTGCACGTAAAAGATGCGTTAATCGATTATTCACCTGTTAGATCAGAAAAAACGTGTTACCATCGGAAAATGCACTATAAAAATATATTGTATATATAGTCATCATCAAGGCCAGAGAAAATTAATGAAGTTGAGGAAAATTAAAAATGCGCATCTATAAATAAATTTCAATAGAAATATATTTACGAGATATCCGAGATCATGAATGACAAAAAAATTAGCAATTGATAATATTTTCAGGAAAAAAAAACATGAACCTATCAGTAAAATTTAGAGCAGTTTCGAATGGGACGGCAACCAAAAATATGATTGTTTGTATTGACAAGTGGATGAAAGATTATTTTCGAAATTAGTGTTATTTACATGTGTACTTGCGAGTTGGTAGGAGACATACTGGTATGTAAGTATGAAAATTAGTTATGACATTTTGATAATTGGACTGGGTATAAGGACTGGTGTTCGCCGGGAATTGGGGGAGACGAGAAGTAGTTGATCGGATTAATTTGTTTTGATTTTAGCTGTCAACAGTTGTTCTGTTTTGTTGCTCAGTATATTTATCGAAATCCAATTATTTTCTGTTAGCTGCTTAAAGAAAAGTATTGTGTATTGTTCCTTGAGGATTCTTCTCCCCTCTGGTCATCCAGGAGCCAATTTTTGCAGCTGATTATCAGATATTTAAACACTTTTCTACCTAGTCGTCACTAGTTCCATTTTTTCTTTTTTTTTTCTTTTGTATTTGTAAAGAATGGAGGATTTTCCTGAAAAGGTCTATTCAGGACTCCTCAGAAAGCCTCCAGATCCCCCTCCTGACCTTCCAGATAATACTTCAGAAATTTCAGACAGTGAATCTGTCATCATAAAGTCCTACAAAAAAAAATAAAGTTTAGTGCATCTACCAAACATATCCAACTCTCCTTCAACTTCGCAGACCCCAGCCCCAGCAGCACTTCCAGCATATCCTCCAACTAATTTCTACTCTGTTCATTCCCGTGGCCCATATGTTGTGTACGCCCAAAAAACCGACCAACGAAAAACTATTCATCCTCAAGTTTGGTAAATTTCTAACAAACATAAAATTCTTTACATCAAGCCTGGAGGTGTAAAAGCCGAGGGTCCTTTTCGAATCTCTGTTGAATTCCTCACAGGGTCAGCCGCCAATTCATTTATTAAAAATATTTACATTTCATCAAATTCCAAATTCAAGGCATACGTTCCTACTTTTAATGTAACCCGTATGGGCTTGGTAAGAGGTATCTCGACCGATCTTTCCATCTATATCGGACCACTTGTCGTCTATATTGACTGTAAATAAGGGTGGGTCTTCTAGTCGGCGGGCTGCTAGGTATGTGGACGTGGTTCAAATTTTCCAAAGGGTGGAAGTCAAAGTCGATGTAAAGATGTCCAAGTGTGAAGCCGGCGAGTTGAAAAGAGCGGAGCGGTCGAGTTTGTTGAGAGTTCACGTGATGACTGGGTGAGAGAGAGTCAGTGTGACTGACGAACGGTTGCCTATCGCGGAGTATTTATCGGACGCGATAGGCCCGTGCGCTGGTTTGGTGGATGTACGCTCGATACGCCCTGCGTTATCGACGTATTGTTTTGTATAGCGTTTTGTGCTTATATGTGGCTAGCTTAAAAATATATAAAATTATGCAACTAATAGAACTCTCTCGACCAATTCCGCTCATTTAACTCCCTTGTTCCCACCATATTTATTAATATTTTAATCAAGCATACAAGTTTATTCTGAGGGCCCCAACCTCGACAGTGTACGGGAGAATTCTTAAAACTACTTAATGCTAACATTGGTATACATAATTTATAATTAGAAATGTTAACGAGAGTCCCACTGTTTAATATATATAAGTTTGTTTATGATGAATGTAGCGGGACTCTCGTAATCCTAAATTTAAAGTTTGGGTAGTTTGAATTTTTCACCGGGGCATTGCGCAAATTGCTCGTGTATTCGATGGGTTTGACCAATCGCGTTCTTGCTTATTGCTTGGGCGGCGGAGAGGGGATACGACGTAAATACAGCGTATCGTGCTCCGCCTGTCAGTCTATCGAACGATGTGGAAGGGGTTGTACGTAAATACGGCGTAAAGTAGCGTCCTCGTAGTCATATGATAAGATGCGCGGTTACGTTCGGTACACCATCCCAGAAATTTTATCCGTCCTTACAACCCCTCAACATACCGGCAATCCCATAAAAGCCAGAAGACTAAATTACAAGGACTCTTCTGAGGGCACAATTTCCTGGAAACCCTCCCAATCTGTCGTGATCACCTTTGAAGGGCAGTCTCTTCCCTCGCATATATATTTATTTTTTAATTCATTACCGGTTGAAATTTACACTTATCCCACCACACAATGTTTTAATTGCTGCCGTTTTGGTCACGCCAAAGCTGCATGCAGATCTCCATGAATATTTAATTCTCATGCAAAAACCCCACCCCTAAACCGGCTCCTGGATATGATCAAGAACAACACAACTCACTTCTTTTAAATCCCAATGGATCATCTCTTTCAACTGCCGTAAATGGTTGTGCAAACAATTCTAATCCATCCTCAACGAACTCTCTCTTCCTTTCTGAAAAACTCTCCGAAGACAATTCTTCATTTATTCAAACCCTTATTATGCTTTTAATTGACCTAATTTCTTCACAAACCAATCTACCGTCCAACGTTGCTTCTATTATTACCTCATTAAAATCACTTGACTCCACAAGACGTCAGAATACTTCAGTGGAATAGCAGAAGCGCCATCTTCAATAAGGATGACCTCACCCGCCTTCTGCATTATCACTCGGTATCGATTGCTGCCGTCTCTGAGACTTGGTATAAGCCAACTCAATTCTTCAAGGTGTGTCTTCAACTAATGTCTTCGGGACGACCGCATTGATGGGATGGGCGGTGCAACCCTGCTCTTCAAAAACTCCCTACCCTTCACCCTCTTTCCATTAAACCCATAAATGCATCCTTCCAATTAGTGGCAGCTACTGTCTCTAATATTACATTTGTATCCCTCTACACTCCCCCTTCTACCCCATTTGATCTTTCCTTATGGGTCCACATGCTTGGCAAAATATCTTCTCTTTTGGTTATTCTGGGTGACTTCAATGCCCACTCCCCACTCTGGAGTTCTTCATCCACAGATTTCTCAAGTAACAAAATTATTGACCTTATGGACTCCTTCAACCTGTGTCTTCTAAATGACGGATCCCCAACGAGGTTAAGTCACCCTGGACTGAGACCTAGTGCGGTGGACATATCTCTTTGTTCCCCATATATCTCTCCACTAATTTCCTGGAGAACTACCTCAGACCCCTGCGGCAGTGACCACTATCCCATCATTCTGTATATGGCTCAGCGGTTAGATACTAACCCCTTTAAAAGTAAATCAAAATATATTACAAAGAAAGCCAACTGGTCCCAATTCAGAGAATCTATTCAGGCTCTTACCCTCTCCCTTCCTACCCCTAATTCAGAAAATTGCACCTCCAATTATAAATCTTGGTCCGAGTCCATTCGTAAATCCGCTGAAAAGGCTATAAATAAATCATATCCTGTAGGCACGAAGGCTCGCCCCCCACCCGATGAAGTCATTCCTATGTCTAAGGAAGTTAAGTTCCTGGGAATGTTTTTGAATTCCAAGCTTACTTGGAACGCCCATATAAATCATGTTATCACAAAATGTGAAAGAAATATCAATCCACTTAGATTTCTGTCCGGAGTATGGTGGGATTCCCACCCAACCTCTATAAAACTTCTTTACAATGCCCTCATCCGAAGTCATCTTGATTACGGATCTTGCCTGTTTGATTCAATATCTTCTTCAAATTCTCATAAATTAGATAATAATTCTCATAATCCTTAAATCTCCCTTAGCTAAATACATACTATACTACATCAGATATGTAGACGATATACTCATATGTTGGATAGGCACCAACCGACAGTTAGATATCTTCACTAATTGGGCCAACACCGTTAATAATAAAATCTGCTTCACAGTTGAACATGAGATCGAGGGTAAAATAATTTTTTTAGATCTTACAATTGGTAGAAGTAATAATAAACCTTCGAAAGATTTAGAAAACCAACTTTTACAGATACAACGCAAACTCAACTCATCCTTGATCTCATAAATTATCAGCTTACCATTCAATGGTACATAGACTCGTTAATATTCCTCTGGATAAAATAGCGTACGAAAAAGAAAAGGAAACAATAAAAAAAATCGCGGTTAATAACGGTTATGAGGCAAATAACATTGAAAAAATTATAAAAAGCAAGAAATATAAAAATAAAATCAATTTAATATATCCGCTACACAATAATAAACTAGAAAAATTTGCATTTCTGGAATTTCTCGGTCCAATATCCCTAAAAATTGCAAAAGAAAATAAAAAATGTGGTTTAAATATAGCTTTTAAACCAATAATAATATAGGAACAAGCCTAAAAAACTCAAAAAGTAAAAATCCCAAACTTTAATAGTGGCATATATAAATTAAAATGTGACCACGCCGACTGCAATGCTAGCTATATAGGGCAGACGGGAAGGGCTTTCTTTCTCAACTAGATTCAAAGAACAGATAAGATGTTATAAAAATAAAAGCACTTCTTCAAAATTTGCAGAAAATCTTTTAGTAAATAATCACGTCCCGCTTTACAACAACAAACCTAAACCCTTACATATAGAAAGAAAGGGCCTAAGATTAAATTTACTTAGAAAATAACAAACGAACTAATGACCCTAATATACCATTAATTAATAAAGTAAGGAAAATTATGTACTCACCGCTTCTCAGTATGTTCACATTATTAAAACAATACAACACATTTAAATAAATCAATTAAGAAAACATTGTCAGTTAAATACGAGTAAAACACATTATAAATGTGAAAACCTCACAGAATTCAGAATTTTAATTGCTTTCTAACTAAATCGGTTTTACCGATAATAAATCATTACCCATCGATCCAAATTTTTAAAGGAGTGGGGGTAAATTAAATCATATAAATAAGTCGTCGCAATGTGGATTAACCACAGTGTAATATGCAAGCACTGAACAACCATAAATTCATTTGAATTATATTCTTTTTAAATATGCCAACACTACAAGGATAAAAGACGATCAGCCTGCCCTCTTTTGTTTGTAAAACAAAATCTTCATTCGCTTTCCTGCTTCTTACTGGATCGGTCGTGTTATAGAATATACTAATAACTTGTTGATTCGCATATTACATCACTCCTAGTTTATAATTTTACCTTCTGAACTTTGTACGCGTTGAGAAATAAATCAATCAAATGGTGACCCTTCTTTTATTAATATCTCCGCGACAATCTTTAACGAAAGCGCTTGGTAAGTATCGTTAAATCGGCAACCTCCCGACGTGATTAATTAATTAATTAATTAACCGTTACACCAAAATAACCACATACGTTAAACTGGTGACCCCGAATAAACACGCGAAGAAGTCGAACGATTCAGTGAGATTCAGGAACGTGAATCCTGAGGCCTTCTACTGGTAAGTTCATTTTTTAATTAATAATCATTAATAATTGTTAAAAAAAATAATATCTAGCCTCAGTAATTTTAAAAAAATACGCCTCGCGTATACCGGGATTACTTCGGTAATTTCAACCAACACGTGGAATTGGTTAGAAGCTATCGGATCGAATAATATCATAATCCATAATTAAATATGCAATCCACAAATATGTCTTGATTTTTATTGAATAATAACAAACTATTATTTCACAGCATTGATTTTATTACATTATTTATCGTATTCCTAAATGAATTACGTAAAATCTACCACAAATCAATCAACACGTGCTCAAAATAAAAACGTTGTATGTAAAAGGTCTCTAAAATATTACAACTTAACGAAATAGTGACTTAATTAAACATTCTTCTATTCATTATGTTTAAAAAAGAACTAATCTCTTTTTTACACTCTATTCCAGCAATAATTAACCTAAAAAACATCGTGGCATCGCTTGGCTGAACAATCGCCGCTGCCGACGAAAGTTCTGGAAACAACGAATGGCCCGATTGCAGAGCTACATAAGAAGAACATCTACCACGTAAATGTTTAAAAAACAGTTTAATCTATAAGTTTGTTAGATAAATATCAATATTTAGTTTCATTTACTTAATATCTAGTGATAGTTTACCAAACATTTTGCAATTTTAAATGTGTTCCAAAAAAAAGCATGCTACAAAGAACAATTGAACATCAAGAATATTACAATTCATTTGTTTGTCAAAATTCAAATATTTGTTAGAATTCATTTCTTTAAACAATTGACAAACAATTTTCAAATACTCTTTTTTCATAACCTATGAAAGATTTCAACCGTTTTTACATTTTAAAAAACTTTTAGAGATTTAAAATTTTAAATTAATATGGACAACGAATTTTAAAATTAAATTATTTTAACATACATTCTAATCTTGACATATTTGTAACATTATCTTGCCATACTTTTTGCCATATTTACTGCATAAAACTCTGACGGAATTATGTAATGACCAATCGTGAAGAAAAACCCAACGAAGAACCAAGTACAACAAATCTCATCGTAATTCCGAAAGAAGACAACGGCAAATTGAAGATGGAAGAACACAACGCATATATATTAACGAAGCCGTAAAATAATCCCGTAACAACGTTGAAGGACGTAATTTCATAATATATACTGATCACAAGCCGATCACCTTTGCCTTTAGCAAGAAACGAGCCTCTAGCTCACCACGTCAAGAAAGACAGTTGGATTATATTGCACAGTTCTCAACTGATATTAGGCACATCTCTGGACTCCAGAATATAGTAGCTGACACCCTATCCCGCATTGAGGAGATATACTGTCCTACTTCAATTGACTATGGGAAGGTGGCAGAAGCGCAGTGTCAAAACGACGAATTTATTAAGGCGAAAGATGACACCGGCCTCTCCCTGCGTCAAATGGTGATACCCGGCACAGACAGATCACTATGGTGTGACATATCAACTGGCCATGTCAGACCTTTTGTTCCAGCTTCCATGCGAACAGAGATGGCGAAAAGCAATCAAAAGCTTCGTCAAACAATGTATCCCTTGCCAGAAAGCGAAAGTCTCAAAACATACAGTAGCTCCACTCTCGACATATGTTTTACCAGAAGACCGCTTCCCTAATCTTCATATCAAATTAGTTGGCCCTCTGACAGCAAGCAACGGTTATCAATACCTGTTGACAATGATCGATAGATTCACCGGCTGGCCTGTAGCTGTCCCACTGAAGGACATGTCTGCAGATGCAGTAGCAACCGCACTGATGGACCACTGGTTAGATCGTCACGGTACCCCGGAGACGATTACTACAGACCAGGGACGTCAGTTCGAGAACTTCTTATTTAAGAAGATAACAGATAAATTTGGTATCAAACATACAAGGACCACCGCTTATCAAAAAAGGCCAATGGCCTAATAGAGAGATGGTATCGTACGCTGAAAGCATCTCTTATGGCGAGTGGCGAGCCGAACTAGTTGAAAAATCTCCCACTGATCCTAGTTGGATTGAGATTTACAGTTCGAGAAGATCTATAATGTTCCCCTGCTGAACTCACATACGGTAGAACATTAAGATTACCTAGCGATTTCCTCATCGAAACGCATAGAGAAGAACCTGATACCTACGTCGATCGATTGCAGAGAAAATTTGAAAATATCAAGCCAACACCTACCAGCGCTCATGGATCAAGAAAGTGCTTTGTACATAAAGACTTAGCTCAGACTACCCACGTCTTTCTGAGAACAGACAGTGGAAGAAAAACCCTTCAAAACCCTTATGAAGGTCCTTACAAGGTAGAAGAACGCGATGAGAAGACTTTTGTCATCAGCGTAAATGGAAAGCCTAAACGTGTCTCCATAGACCGACTGAAACCTGATTTCTTAACTGTAGAAGATAACGTGCCAGCTTACGCATCTGTCCAGGAACCACTCCCAGAAATCAAGAGAACAAGATCTGGTCGCAGAGTACATTTTCCCGACAGATACCTGTCGTAATGCAATTAATTTGGCAAATAAAACTAATTATTTTCTTTCCTACAGACCCATATTAAGCTAAAAAGAAATAAAAAAATAATGTTTTAAGAACATATTCAAGTCATAGCTAACCATGTATTTTTTTAAGTTACTGATACTAAAGTTTACAATCTTTGTATGAAATTTTGAACTCTAGTATTATTGTTATTAACCTTTTATTTAAAAACATAGCGCAGAGGCACTATGTATAAAGAAATAAATCTCGGTTATCGAAGAGATGAACCGGTGTAATAATGAAAAGTTTTCATTTAAAAAAAAAAACATGTAAACCATGTGACTAGTTTTAAGAAAAGTTCAAATGTCTGTATTAAGGTAATATAAACCATTTAACTAGCTAAAGTAATCTTAACATTAAACAATGTATCTTACGCTAAATATAACTTATTAGAAAATATATCTTATATTAAATATAATTGCATAAAGATATCTGTTACCAAATGAACATACTAATGTGTCTTATGTTGGCCATATAATCAACATAACACATATTAAGGTTAAATATGTGTTATGTTAAAAAAATACATGGTTAGCTATGACTTGAATATGTTCTTTAAACATTATTTTTTTATTTCTTTTTAGCAGATATATGTACATTGTAATTAAGCTTAAATAGTCTGAATTAACGATTTGAATTCAATCATAATTCACTTGATTCTTTTCTTTGCTCAAAAAAAAAAAAAGTTTATTTAAGGAAGTAGCTTAAGTATTTTTATTTAAACTAATAATTTTATATACTAATAATACATTTTAAGGTGACTTATAAAAATGATGATGCATTTTTAAATAATTTTTACTTCATCTTTAAATATTTTTTTCCTAAAGATAAAAATATGTTGAATGCGATTATCTTAACTTATTTGCAATATGCAAATTCAGCGCAATTATTTTAATTTACTTTAATCTTGTTAAGACATTATTCTAAAAATAACTTTATGTTTATTAATATACATCAAAGATAATTGTAAGAATACTTAAGGAAATTTATAATGTTACATCCATATTTTACAATTACATAATTTTTATTTTATGTCGTTTGAAAAACTGGGTGGGAGGTATGTAATATGCAAGCACTGAACAACCATAAATTCATTTGAATTATATTCTTTTTAAATATGCCAACACTACAAGGATAAAAGATGATCAGCCTGCCCTCTTTTGTTTGTAAAACAAAATCTTCATTCGCTTTCCTGCTTCTTACTGGATCGGTCGTGTTATAGAATATACTAGTAACTTGTTGATTTGCATATTACATCACTCCTAGTTTATAATTTTACCTTCTGAACTTTGTACGCGTTGAGAAATAAATCAATCAAATGGTGACCCTTCTTTTATTAATATCTCCGCGACAATCTTTAACGAAAGCGCTTGGTAAGTATCGTTAATACCCCTAATGTTTCTAACTAGTCCTGCGGCACTTTGGCCTTATTACTATCACCATCTGATGGTTGTATTTACTTGTCTGAGTTTAATTTTACATTTCATGAGTTTTTAGGGAAAAGACCTTAACTGGATAAAAAACCATAAACAAGGAAAAAGAGAAAAGGCAAACATTCAGTTATGAACTGTTTACTTTTGTTTGATTATTTACTTTACTGGTGTTAAATATTTCATTTGTAAGCTGCGTTCTCAGGAATCTGCTGCCCTAGTAGTGTGGAAAAAAAAAGCATTTTTCATTCATAGGCTGCATCCTCCCTCGATTTGTTGTCCTAAATTCCTAAGGGAGAAAATAGGAAAAGAGGATTAGTGTATAGCGGTCGATGGATTTTTATTGTTTTTATCCACCGTCCGATTATTCTTCGCTGTCGGGATCATTCTCATGGAACTTTAGGATCATGTGTTTTTTTTTATTTTTATATGAATACCTCACAAGAGTCCCAACTGCTCCCAACCGTCTAGAGCCAGTGAGACTATGGCATTCCCAATTGTGGAATGTTGTGAGGCTGAAGGTATTGGGGAGGGGAAGGAGAAGGGGAAGAGGAAGAGGAAGGTTGGGAATACCTGGCTATTCAGATCTGGTCACCAAACACAGCTAAAAGCCATTTCAAGCAACGTTTCAATTCTGAATGGTGGTCTTTCACCAGGGCAATACTGAGAGTATCTTCCACTCTGGAACGTGCGCAAATATACTCTATATAATTTTTAAATGAATTAATTGTGAAACAACACAAATTAATTAAATAAAAATTACTTGCGCACGCCGGGATTTGAACCCGCGACCTTCGGATTCGTAGTCGAGAGCCTTACCCCTCGACCATGGAGGCCGTCAATGGAGGCCCAGTTTTGGCATCTTGTGAATGTAATGGAACAGTAGATCGTCTGGTGATTTATATGCGCCCAGTTCTTTCACGAGTGGATTATCCGGGTTTAGAGTATTGCAAAATCTTGTGGTGATTTTGTGTGCGTAGTGTCAGAATTTCTTTTTGTTCACGTAGGTGTTTGAGGTTTGTGTAATTGGGTGTTGTATGTGATTTTTATGCATTTGCTTTTAAGTGTTTGAAGTTTGGTGTAGGAGGAATTTGATACACTACTCCAAACCGAGATATGTAATTGATCGTATTTGGCTCTGATATAAGAGAACTTTCTTCTGAGATTGAGCTGATTGCGCCTATCGCCTGCTGCGTTTTATTTTTCGTATTTTCTATGTGTGCTATCCGATTTAGGCGGCTGTCCATGGTGAGGCCTAGGTATTTCACTTCAGGCTTCTACTTCACTCATGATGATTTTTTTGATAGGTATTTTATTTTTCAACCTGCACGTTGTGACGTTGCCACGTTGGAGCGGCAGTGTGGCATTGGGCGTCAGTGTGAGGGCTCCCCAAGTTGGCACCAGTGTGACGTGAGGCGCCAGTGTGAGGGGCCAGATGCGCAAAATCACATAAGAGGAATTAATGGTTACCGAGAGACCAGTCGTTGGCACGGCAGACTCTCAGCTCTCCTCGGGCAGCTCAGTAGTGTAGAGTAGTGACTCCGTCTCTCTGGATCGTGGATCGGCATTTCGCCTCATATCTGGCCAAGGGAAACAAGGGGCTCTCATACCATTCAAATGAAATAGTCCATTTCTCAGTACAAGGTTTATTGAGAGAGCGAACACATTATATTTACATCAGAACATAGATCGATTTAACCTAAAACCACATCCTAACTATTGTATACTGAATCTCTCTCAGGAACTAAATCTGGCGTATACGGGAGGCAAATAATTATACCAGCACAGCTAATAAGGGGTTAGATACAGCTTACGTGGTCAATGGCGTCGAGATTCACGTTCTTCCATCGTAGATGCTGTTATGTTATAAAAATGGCAATACACTTTTACACACCACTAATCACTCGTCTCATCAGTAGTGACGCTCTGCGCACTGCGCAAGCGCGAACTATACTCGCCGGGCTAATGTTTCCGCCACAGAAGCGCCCAGGACCTCAGCACGCACGGTCGATGTGTGAATGTCCCCCGGTGAACCCACGCCGCTTGCAATGGCGTCTGTACCCGTGGTGTGCCCAGAACGCACGCTACACCCTTTTGCAAAGTATAACTAGTGAACACCTTAAGTTCAGGCACTCTTTGAAGGCCCTAACTATTGTTAATCGGGTACCTGTGTCAAGTCCTAAGTAATGGACCTGATTCGTGAAGTGTGGTGTCGACACTGTATTACTCCGTGAGCCAGGTCAGCTACATACCTGTCTGGAAGCTTTCCCCGCTCCATGCCGACGCACCCACGTAAGCTGTACTTGAAACCTCTTTATCTGTGCTGTAAATTAACTGAATACTAGTAGAACATGCCCAATTCTAGATTTACGAGAGAGAGAGACGATTTGTACAATTAGTTCGGATTTTGTAAGGAGTCAGAAGGCCCCTCGTTGGGAACCAGTTTAAGGCGTGGGTGACGGACACGTGGGGCGCCAGTGTAGGGAGTCAGAAAGTAGTGCCACATGGACGGCAGTGTAAGGGATGTTAGAGATGGCTACGGCCCTTCGTTGGGAATCAGTGTTAGAGAACTGGATAAGGTAGCCCCCAAGTTGGTGCCAGTGTTAGAAAAACACGCTCGTTGGAGCGCCAGTGTTAAAAATAGGGGAACAAGCCCCACGATGCAGCGTCAATGTTAGAAATGGCGACAGTGTAATAGGACAAGATATCATAGACGCGGGCGGCAGTGTGCAGAAATCAGGGAGGTAGGTTAGGAAGGGTCAGGTTTTGATTTACCTTGAGGCCAGAGGAGGGGCGCCTGACTCCGGCTTTACCTGGGTAGCTCAGTAGGCAGGACAACACAGCTCTTCTCTGCAATATTGTGAGTCGGCGGTTAAGCCTCATATCTGCTCAGTGGAAAAGGTACTCGGACTACCAAATGAAAAGAATATGCGTCTTCTAGTCAGAGTTTATTCACGGGAAAGCAATCACAGTTTGTACATATGGGGTTATAATAACAATTGGCAGTACACATCCTATCTAAAGGATCAAATATCTCTTTCTCCCGTGAATCTAAAATCGGGCAAGTTATTTAAAAGCACAGTTAACTACAGCATATAATGAGGATTGAAATACAGCTTACATAGGTCAATCGGCGTCTGGTAGCACATTTCTGCATCGCAAAGGTGTGATGTCGAGGAATACTCGATCCCACACGGACAGCATCCGGCAGGTCACAGGGAGTTATGCACTCGATACAGACTTTACTAGTTAGATTTATACAAAGACAAGGAGTTTACAGTGTACAAATGCATGGTTAACGAGATGACGCCTAAAACCACGCGCAGCGGCCATTTACCCAAAGGAAAGTTGTACACACCTCACGATTCTAATGCCGGTATCGTACTGAGGCAAGCAGCGGGCAAAAACCGTTGACGCGGACGGCAAGCCCGTGCCGGATGACGACGGAAGCGGCGCCGCTCGTGTTCTAACGCGAAACCAGACCCGAGTGGCTACAAGCATCTTAAAAAGCGGCTAGATGCATTTTAGTAGCGAATTCGTTACATAACACTTCCCCTCCCGCCGCAAAAAAAGCGACGTGGCAATGGAGCAACAGGCTTAAAAAGTCCTCTACATGACCCATTGCTATTAAGGTTGAGGAGAGCAAGAGCGAGAGGTGAGAGAAAGCTAGCCATGGCATAAAAATAAAGCATTAGAGATAGATCAACAACATACAATGTGATTGGTGGGAACAAACATACATAATTATGTACTAAGGGGACAATAATACATGGTTATGCGGTACAGAGACAACAATACATGGTTATGCACTAAGAGAACAATAATACATGGTTATGCAATGGAAAAGAAAAAAAATGACACTAAGCTTTATCATTGGTCTGTAAGCTAAGTTTTCGAAGTGGTTTTTTCGTTGCGGTGCGAAGTGGTTAGTTTCACTGATTTTACTAGGTTACCTATTCACTGTAACCTGACCCTTTCGAGATGTCATTCGAGTGTCCACTGGGGTCTAGTTAAAACACAAAAACGTGCGGCGGGGTTTTGAAGAGGTTGACGGAGGGTTACTATCACAGAGGTCAAAAGAAGAAGACAGCAGTGGATGATTCATGGTTTGCGATTTGTGCCAGTGAGAATCCATTATGCCTAATGGTGAGGCAGGATTACGGTTGATGATTATCTCAGAGCAATGTGGTTGTGGATAATATTGTGTATTGTATAGCGGCAATGTTGGTAAGTCTTGACAGCGATAGTGTATGCAAGACGAGGTTGTGTCTATGTCTAGCGTGACAGGAGACAACAACTGGCTTCTGGTGGGGAACAGGAACGAGCCTAGGACTGACATGTCCAAAAGGTATTTTTCCAAAAAAGCGTCTATGTATTGAGGCAACTCGATTCGCAACTACACGTACGACTCCAGCTTAATTGTGATAAGCAGGGTCGGGTGCTTTTTGTGTTAGTGGTTGAAGAGAGTGGACCTCCGTGACAGTAATTTTGTGGTGATGAAGCGAGGATCTTATTGACTGAAGATGATGAAGGCTGCTGGGCTTCTTTTTAGTCCAGGGGGAAATTATTATTAGAACAAAATTCTTGAAGTTTACCTGCCTGGTAGACCAATGAGAGAAGTTTGGAGAGAAACAAATGTGCTGTGAGAGAGAAATGACATTGGTTAGCCACGATTAGAGACCAGAGAGAGAGAGAGAGAAAACAAATTCCTGTGCTAAAAGACTTAAGCTACAACATGTAACAATATCCTGTATTAATAGGAGACTATGTAGTCCATTCAGTGTAGTCCTGAATACATTTCCACTGATACACGGGATAAGGGTTTGTACACAATACAACATACCCTGCTTGAAAGCAAATGACCTTCTATGGTCAACGTCATCGCCGAGGCGGTAACAATATATAACTTTCGAAGACAGGACATTATGAGAAATTCAGTCCCTGTGGGTGAGGTGAGAATGAGAGGTTTGAAAAAAAAAATCCATGGATGAGGTATGTCTTATTTGACAGACGTTATGCAGAGTGCATAAAGTACAACTTCCAGATGCATGAATAATTTATTTATAGTGGGGAACAAGGGGAAGAGGGGGGGGGGGGAGAAGCGATTGGGCAAAGAAATCTGCTGTGCTCTGGCTGGAATCCAGGTTCAATCTCTATGTGAGAGTAAAATAAGGTCAGCAGCAGGTTTCCATGCTCATTACAGTTGCACAAAATTATGAGGTGACAAGAGAAGACACAGTAATGCAAATCTACTCTTTCGCGAGTATTTGGCGAAAGGCTAGGGGTCGTTTTAATCTTCTACAAGTTTGTGGGAAAATGACAGACTTTACTCAAATTTCACAAACCTACGAGCTTGTCTAGTTACAAATATGACTAGATATCAAACATTTAGTTCGACAGACAATTCCGGGTAAAATGATCAACGTCAGGTGGTTCTTCATGTATCGTGCAAAAAATTGAACGATTTACAAAGTGTTGCCCAGTATTGAAAATACGGTAAAATTGGGAATTTATAACAAATTAATGAAACAAATTTACCTATATGGTTAACAAAATTGACAGACAAAAGTGATTCAGTCGAACTTCTCGTATAGCGGTAGATATTTTAACGTTCCCAGGTATAACACAACAAAATATTTACGTTCAAAAGGTACCCATTTCAATACAGACGGCTATGTTAGCATTACACAACAAATTTAACAATTGAATTAACAGTTGTTAACAACGGCGTAGTATGCAACATTTTTGAACAAAAGTACAAAAGAGACCTATATGGTTTTAATAACTCTTATTGTAACAAAGAAGGCAATGTGATGGTAAAATTTTACTTACACAGAGCACAAAATTCGCAGAAGAGACCGAATTGGTTTTACCTACTCTTTGCTTATGAGTTACTGTGAAGAAGCAGCTATGGGCTAAGTTTAAACAGAACGAAAAAATTCGCAACAATACAATACATGAGCTTAAGAAGAAATGTCGCCGTAGTTTATCTAAGACCTTTTTGTGTTTTACATACTTAGAATGACTGGGCAAGAGTTATACACTATAATTGTCATTGGTGACAAAAGAGACCTATATGGTTTTTTGTAACAAAGAACACAATGTGATGGTAAAATTTTATTTACACAGAGCACAAAATTCGCAGAAGAGACCGAATTGGTTTTACCTACTCTTTGCTTATGAGTTACTGTGAAGAAGCAGCTATGGGCTAAGTTTAAACAGAACGAAAAAATTCGCAACAATACAATACATGAGCTTAAGAAGAAATGTCGCCGTAGTTTATCTAAGACCTTTTTGTGTTTTACATACTTAGAATGACTGGGCAAGAGTTATACACTATAATTGTCATTGGTGACAAAAGAGACCTATATGGTTTTTTGTAACAAAGAACACAATGTGATGGTAAAATTTTATTTACACAGAGCACAAAATTCGCAGAAGAGACCGAATTGGTTTTACCTACTCTTTGCTTATGAGTTACTGTGATGAAGCAGCTATGGGCTAAGTTTAAACAGAACGAAAAAATTCGCAACAATACAATACATGAGCTTAAGAAGAAATGTCGCCGTAGTTTATCTAAGACCTTTTTGTGTTTTACATACTTAGAATGACTGGGCAAAAGTTATACACTATAATTGTCATTGGTGAGGACAGATCTTATGATTGTTCTACACACCAATAACTCCTTTCGGAATTGACATGTCAATATCAAGTTCCGAAAAAAAAATGATGTAACCAGAGCAAAATGGGTAGTTGAAAGCCATTAAGTTTTGAAAAAACTGAAAAAAAACAAACACATATACACAGTGATACAAGCCATAAGTGCGGGAAACACCGATTTATCCTAATCCATAATACGGTACCCGAGGTCTGTCTACCTCAGGGTAATTTACAAACGCCCGGCTTTAAATCCCGGGAATTTCGCAGTCGCCAGAAGAAGGCAGTTACGGGGATTAACAGCGAACTAATTAAAAGCCACCGAGCCACAGTTCGGAGTTCACGAAGGAACCCGAAGAAGAGTTCGGATATGATTAAAAAGGGGGACTTTGGCCGAAGCAAGGTCAGTAGTGGACAGAGACGAGTCAGTAGAGACCGTCCGGCCAGTGGTCGTAGTCGAGACTCCCGTCTCCTACAAAGCAAGCAGGCCACTTGCATCCCCAGCCTGAGACGCTGCGAGAAAACTCGGCAGGAACCGCCGAACCCCAACGCCCACCGTTCGAGTGCAGTCGAGTGCCCTTCGCCTCCTGCGCTCCAGTGCCGTGATCCCATCAAGGCACATATCCACCACCGTAGGAATCACCACCGGACAGCAGTCGAGCACCTCTAGCATCCTGCTGATCATCCTCTTGAACCGTCTGAAATCGGTCGTCAAGCGAAAGCCGAAACGCGCGTCCGCCCGGCACCAAAACCTCCCCCTACCGGAAGTACCACCTGCTCTCTGGGGCTTCCAACACCAAATCTTCCCACTGGACCGTGTGCAGATTACCCGTAAAAACAGTTCGTGTAATTAAGTGACACCCACAATACCTACCAGTTAAGAATGTATTTTACATTGTGAATTAATAAAATACTTGACACTCAACGAAGTTACCTGTTTCTACTGAAGCCCAATGACCCTATCATGTCAACAGTTTTAACTTGTCGTTACACAGGTGTGATTTTAGAATCATAATGTCGATACCGCAGTAGGAATTTACACTTGTATTTGATAGAAAATCTCGAAAGGGCCACATCCACCATAATTGGGTCTGTACCGAAAGATTATTGAATTATGTACAATTGTACCCTCGAGTATGAAATGTGGCCAAAAAAGAATGATACAAATGAACAACACAAAAAACAACAAAAATTGACAATGTACAATGACATGGTAAGACGGACTTGTTGTGATGGTAATGGGTAGAGAAAGTACTTCTGGAAACGCGTATTTTCAGAAATAACTACCGACAACGATGTTGATTTCCCCCTTTTGAAGTGATCAATTTAAAAAAAAAGGTGTCCGGAGGGAGTGAATGTGGTGAATTGAAGAAAAGAACAAAAACAATTGTTTATATATAATAATGTAGCAACAAGGGTAAGGTTACAATTGACACTGTTGTACCTTAAAAATGTAAGATTTCCGTAAATGTTAAATAATGGGTGCCTAAGCGAGGTTTGTAGCTTATGGCAATTGTGGATTCTGCCAGTGGGGTACAAACGGGTAAACATGGGAGATGGTTTCTACTGTTTCCATACTTCCAGTTTTAACGATGTCTTTCACGTGGTAATTGCCTATGTGTTTACCAGACATGTCGGAAAGAGTGTACACCAGATCTGAGATTTTTCTCAGTACTTTTGCTTTAATGAAGCAGGGTGCCAATTTAGCAGAAAAAATAAAGGGCACCTTGCGAGAGTGTGTTATTTTTTCTCCAGACAATGTCTTATTCATTAAAGGTGACATGTTTTATGCGTAGATTGTATCTGTCCGCACTCTTTTGGTGGGCCATAAATCATCTGTTACTTCACAATAAATAGCAGACAATTCTTCCAGACGGTGGGCATAAATTTCTACTGGGTTTTCAGATGAAGGGACCGATGATGGAAGTTCAATATTCCGATGTAGAGGGCCAGTGCTGTATTGATGGTTTGGTTATAACGCTCGACAGTGTTATTCTGTGGAGTGTAGAGGGTGTTATAAAAGATGTCTTTTATCCCATATTTAAACAGAAATTCCTTGAATTCCGTAGCAATGAATTGTTTACCATTGTCTAAAATGACAGTTCGCGGGGTTCCGTAGGGTATAAATTTGTGTTTTTCAAGGAGGTTAGTGATTGTTTTTGCATTAGCCGTTTTTAAAGGAAAAATCCAACAATATGTAGTAAAAATATCCATTACGCTGAGTATGTGTATGTCCGGCACAACTTTTGGGGAAAGGACTAACAAGATCCATGGAAAGCGATTGTAGTGGTCTGTCTGCACGTTTGGGTTTACCCATTAGACCAGTAGGAGTAGCAGTTCTGTGTTTATAAGCTTTGCAAATATCGCATTTAGAAATATAACCACGTACTTGTTTGAACAAACCGGGCCAATAATGTTTCAAAGTTATTTTCTTGTAAGTTTTGAACGTGCCAGGGTGTATGGAGTTAGGAGCACTATGGTTGTTGAAGATTACTTGTTCTCTCTCTTCAAGAGGAACAACCAATTTCCAAGCGTAATCTTCGAGGATAGACAGATGAGGTTTGCAATTGCGGAATAGTTGTCTTTCTTCGATAATAAAATTGGGAAACTGTTGAGGTGTGTTTTGCAACCATTGTAGATTTTTAAATACCAAGTGTCCTTCGTAGTAGGGAATGGGGACGTTTGTTTCGGTATTGCTCTCCCCGTGATTGCTCTCCCGTATATGCTCTCCCCGTAATAAACCAAGGCTCGAAGACGCATATCTTTCATTTGGTAGTTCGAGTACCTTTTGTCCCTGATCAGATATGAGGCGGAATGCGGCCCCGCGACCCCGCAGAGTAGAGATGACATATTCCGCCTACTGAGCTATCCAAGGTAAACCAAGAGTCAGTCGCTCCAACGCCTGGCCTCAAGGTGAGTCATAACCTGTACTTAAAACCCTAGCACCTAAGCATCCTACTATACTCTTTCCTAACACTGGCGCCCCCTATCAGGGCCCTTCAGACTGGCGCCCCACGTGAGTGGTATCAGGGGCCCTAACACTGGCGCCCCGCGTGCCCGTCCCCCGACCCTAACAATGCGTAATGCAGGGGAACACGCAAACTCACGCGGCTGGCATTTAGTAGGTCATCTGGAGTTTAACACTTGTTATTGACATTACTAGTTAGATTTCAATGTTCAGCGTTGTCTCACAAGGACAAGGAGTTTACATGCCAAATGCGAGGTAAGCGTGATGATGCCTAACCCACGCGCAGGCGGCCATTGCCAAAGGCAAGTCGCTCTGTCGTTTACACACAACCTATCGGTACCAATCCCGGACTTTCTCTGGCGAGCCAAGCGGCGCCGATGACGGGGGGAAGTCGCCCCACGGTGGTGGAACTCGGAACTAGAACCATAATAATCATCGCGTATGAACGGGAGACTAGAATGATGTAGTGAATTCGTTACGTAACAATATGTTCCGTTAAATGTGACTTAGTGGAACAAGCATAACTACATTCCGGACAAAAGAATGGTTTTAAGCCAGAGTGCGACAAACATATGTCCCTTTAAAATTGATTTAGTGGAACATGCAAAAATGTATTGGAAACAAGAGAACGAGTGCGTCATCTTATGGCGTTTTAAATCTGACGTCTTGAAGGAAAACTACACTCATGGTTTTTAGCAGAAGTGCCTCATTATATGTTGCTTTAAATAAGACTTATTTGAACATGCATACTACATTCCGAACAGGAGAACGTTTTTAAGCCAGAGTGCGTCCTCATATGACGCGTTAAACGTGACTTAGAAGAACATTCTTAACTACATTCCGAACAAGAGAAAGGTTTTAAGCCAGAGTGCGTCAGCATATGTTGCTTTAGATTTGACTTATTTTTAGATGCATAACTACATTCCGAACAGGCGAATGGCTGTAAGCCAGAGTGCGTCACCATATGTTTCTTTCGATATGACTTATTTTTACATGCATTAGTACATTCCGAACAGGAGAATGGCTTTAAGCCAGAGTGCGTCACCATATGTTTCTTTAGATATGACTTAATTGAACATGCATAACTACATTCCGAACAGGGGAATGGCTTTAAGTCAGAGTGCGTCACCATATGTTGCTTTAATTTTGACTTAGTGAAAAATGCATAACTACATTCCGAACAGGAGAACGGTTTTAAGCCAGAGTGCGTCCTCATATGACACGTTAATCATGACTTAGTAGAACATACAAAACTACATATGGAAAAGAAGAATGGTTTTAAGCCAGAGTGCGTCATCATATGGCGCTTTAATTGTGACTTAGTAGAACATACAAAACCACATTCGGAACAGG
The DNA here is from genome assembly GCA_022606495.2 of Halesus radiatus. Taxonomy (NCBI): domain Eukaryota; kingdom Metazoa; phylum Arthropoda; class Insecta; order Trichoptera; family Limnephilidae; genus Halesus; species Halesus radiatus. The sequence goes on from JAHDVE020011171.1 coordinate 52,225, forward strand.
AGAATGGCTTTAAGCCAGAGTGCGTCACCATATGTTGCTTTAATTGTGACTTAGTGCAACCTGCATAACTACATTCCGAACAGGCGAATGGCTGTAAGCCAGAGTGCGTCACCATATGTTTCTTTAGATATGACTTATTTTAACATGCATAAGTTCATTCCGAACAGGAGAATGGCTTTAAGCCAGAGTGCGTCACCGTATGTCGCTTTAAATTTGACTTATTTGAACATGCATAACTACATTCCGAACAGGAGAACGGTTTTAAGCCAGAGTGCGTCCTCATGTGATGTGTTAAACGTGACTTAGTAGAACATTCATAACTACATTCCGAACAAGAGAATGGTTTTAAGCCAGAGTGCGTCCTCATGTGATGCGTTAAACGTGACTTAGTAGAACATTCATAACTACATTCCGAACAAGAGAATGGTTTTAAGCCAGAGTGCGTCATCATATAATGCTTTAAATATGACTTATTTGAACATACATAACTACATTCGGAACAGGAGAATGGTTTTAAGCCAGAGTGCGTCATCATATGTTGCTTTAAATATGACATATTTGAACATACATAACTACATTCCGAACAAGAGAACGGTTTTAAGTCAGAGTGCGTCTTTATATGACACGTTAATCATGACTTAGTAGAACATACAAAACTACATATGGAAAAGAAGAATGGTTTTAAGCCAGAGTGCGTCATCATATGGCGCTTTAATTGTGACTTAGTAGAACATACAAAACCACATTCGGAACAGGAGAATGGCTTTAAGCCAGAGTGCGTCACCATATGTTGCTTTAATTGTGACTTAGTGCAACCTGCATAACTACATTCCGAACAGGCGAATGGCTGTAAGCCAGAGTGCGTCACCATATGTTTCTTTAGATATGACTTATTTTAACATGCATAAGTTCATTCCGAACAGGAGAATGGCTTTAAGCCAGAGTGCGTCACCGTATGTCGCTTTAAATTTGACTTATTTGAACATGCATAACTACATTCCGAACAGGAGAACGGTTTTAAGCCAGAGTGCGTCCTCATGTGATGTGTTAAACGTGACTTAGTAGAACATTCATAACTACATTCCGAACAAGAGAATGGTTTTAAGCCAGAGTGCGTCCTCATGTGATGCGTTAAACGTGACTTAGTAGAACATTCATAACTACATTCCGAACAAGAGAATGGTTTTAAGCCAGAGTGCGTCATCATATGTTGCTTTAAATATGACTTATTTGAACATACATAACTACATTCGGAACAGGAGAATGGTTTTAAGCCAGAGTGCCTCATCATGTTTCTTTAAATATGACTTATTTGAACATGCATAACTACATTCCGAACAGAGGAATGGTTTTAAGCCAGAGTGCGTCATTATATGTATCTTTAAATTTGACTTAGTAGAACATACAAAACTACATTCGGAACAGGAGAATGGATTTAAGCCAGAGTGCGTCCTCATGTGATGTGTTAAACGTGACTTAGTAGAACATTCATAACTACATTCCGAACAGGAGAATGGTTTTAAGCCAGAGTGCGTCATCATATGGCGCTTTAATTGTGACTTTTTTAAACTTGCATAACTACATTCCGAACAGAGGAAAGGTTTTAAGCCAGAGTGCCTCATCACATGGTCCTTTATATGTGACTTAGTAGAACATACAAAACGACATTCCGAACAAGAGAATGGTTTTAAGCCAGAGTGCGTCATCATATGTCGCTTTAGATGTGACTTATTTTTAGATACATAAGTACATTCCGAACAGGCGAATGGCTGTAAGTGCGTCACCATATGTTTCTTTAGATATGACTTATTTTTAAATGCATAAGTACATTCCGAACAGGCGAATGGCTGTAAGCCAGAGTGCGTCACCATATGTTTCTTTAGATATGACTTATTTTTAAATGCATAAGTGCATTCCGAACAGGAGAATGGCTTTAAGCCAGAGTGCGTGACCATATGTTGCTTTAATTGTGACTTAGTGCAACCTGCATAACTACATTCCGAACAGAGAAATGGTTTTAAGCCAGAGTGCCTCATGATATGTTCCTTTAGATGTGGCTTAGTAGAACATACAAAACTACATATGGAACAGGAGAATGGTTTTAAGCCAGAGTGCGTCAACATATGTATCTTTAAACGTGATTTAGTGAAACATGCATAACTACATTCCGAACAAGAGAATGGTTTCAAGCCAGAGTGCGTCGCCATATGTACCGTTAAATGGTACTTAATGAAACATGCATAATTACATTCCGAGCAAGAGAATGGTTTTAAGCCAGAGTGCATCATCACATGTTGCTTTAAATTTGACTTAGTTGAACATGCATAACTGCATTGGGAAAATGAGAACGGTGTTTCTCCGGAGGGTTTCATCGAATGATGGTTAAAAGATTCGGAATGCGAAGAGTAAGCCTCAATCTCCCCTTTATACATTTCTTCTTCGCGGCTGGTTGGATGAGATGCATTTGTCATCTTTACCGAGGACTGCAAAAAACATAAACAGTGTTAAAAAAATCAAAAAAAAATAAATTGTAAGAACAAAGTTTTTTCTTTTGATATGTTTATTAATTAATCTTTTTGTTAAATGGTTTTATATAACTCTTCATTTTATTTTATAGTTAGTTTTATTAAGGAAAAAATGTATAAATATATATAATCACCTCTTCCGTAGTATGTTGATCTAGTAAGATTTTAATGACCTTTGTTGATCTACCTTTAACAACGTTTATCTGGGCTCCGATGGAATACATCTGTACGAGTTGGCAACAGTGCCTTAATCATTACCAAGGTTGCCAGTTTCAAAATATAAGAATTTTGCTCCAGTTTAACGGTAATTTTTTTATTCATTTATTCTCCTTTCGTTGCTCCGTTTGATGTTACTCAGTTTCTAGATATAAGTTGATGTAGAAATGAATGTGCATTCAGTTTCTAGATACAAGTTGATCTAGAAATTAATATACTCGTATATGTAGGTACAACGAAGAATGTGAAGGTGGGTTGGCCGGATAGGGGAGTGGTGTGGTAGAGGGGGGGGGGGGGAGGATTCGTCACACAGAAAGAGAACGAGAACCTACGAATTCTCTCAGGTCTATAGTCCAGCCGCCAGCGCCGCCGAACCCGACTTTCGGGGGGAGGACGTTTTGTTTTATAAATATCATTTATCCTATTAAAAAATATGTGGTAATTGTTTTTAACAATCGTATAAGTAAGAAAGGAATAAATATTCCGTTCAAAGATGAACAATTAACTTCATCAATGAAGAGAAAAATTAATTTGATCTCCTCTGTTATGTATTTGTTGAAGAAGAAAATATTAACAAATCTCAACGGAAACAAAAAAATTGCGTCGTAATGGCGTGGGATAGTACTTACCTACATGTAACTTAGATAATGCAAATTTGAACAATATTTTTTTTTTATATTTAGTAGTGGGTTTCAGGAAGCCAAGAAACGGAATAATAATATTAATCTTTCTAATCACAAACATCTCTTTTAATGAGATAGGTTAGAAATAATATAATTTTAAATAAAATTCAAACTGTTTTATCGGCGATAATAAAAATATTTTTTAAGTGAAAGTAACAATTTTCTAATGAACGAATAATTGTAATATTTTCTCATACAATAAAAAATACTAGGTTTTGCCCATTGCAGTGCTGCAATTGGTTGTGAGTAGTTGTGTATGTGTGTTTAAATGTGGATGAAGCAAGGAATGTGAGTGTTGCAAATAATTTTTAAAACGCATATTTGGTAAAATATTTATACTCTCCCTCCTACCCTACCCCTACCCTACATCTACCCAATTCCTACCCTACATCTACCCAACTCCTACCCTAAATCTACCCTACATCTACCTAATATCTACCCAACTCCTACCCTACATCTACCCTACATCTACCCAACTCCTACCCTACATCTACCCAACTCCTCCCCTACGACTACCACGATTAAGTATGTAAAGAAAATAATAAGAAAAAACTTTCAATATCAGTTTTATCTCGACAAATGGGACCTTGGAGTATGGTGCCAAATTTTTATTACTCAAATCGGGTTGTGTAGGTGGACACGCTCAGTTTGACACCCATATCGGCTACCCCTACCCCTTCCCCTTTTCCTACCTCTTTTCCTAACCCGACCCCTACCCCACCCCTAGTCATTTTATTTCAATAAATGTATTTTGGATAATATTTTCCCTTGAAAGCATGAGCCATATCTCGCAAAATCCTGCCTAATAACTAACTACTAAGTTCGATGTGTAAGTATAAAAATAACGCTATGTAAAGTTTTAAAATTTCATTGAAAAAATTGTCGTTTTCTATCAAAAACCGCATTTTTAATGATTTTTTAACTTCATCGAATTATTAGATCCTTTTATGTTTCAAATGAGTATTGCAATATTAATCGGGTAGGTACTCATAATTGCGCCGTGTAAAATCGCCTACGCGATTACTACGCGATATTTAAAAAAAACTTTCAATATTAGCTTTATCTCGAGAAATGGGCCCTAGGAGTTTGCTGCAAAATTTTTAAATGCCCAAATCAGGTTGCGTAGGTGGAGACGCTTAGTTTGATACCCATATCGGCTACCCGTACCCCTACCCCTACTCCTACATCTACCCCTATCCCTATCTCTATCCTATATCTGCCTTACATCTACCCTCTCCATACTCTACCACTATTGATTATTTATTTATAGGGCCTGAACGCAAAAATCGACCTTAGCGCCCTATCCATTCGAAACGCCTTAAGGTTCATTTTAGCGAAAATCGTAGTGTCAAAACGTTGGCACGCCAAAAACGTCCGTAAACATATCCACTTTCAAACAAATAAAGGCTCATATTGGCTTCATGCGTTTTCAACACCCCCTGTTTTATCGGTAAAAAATATTAGAAAAAAATAAAATATGGGGAAAACCTCCGGTAACTACTGAAAAATTTGTATCGAAAATACGAATCAATTATGGTTTCCATCTGTGAGCGAGAACTAGAACTAACGTTAATTCAGTAAGCAAAAATTCAAATCCGATCGAGTTCTGTGTTGGTACTATTTTCAACCGCAATCTTCGTACCCGCCGAGTGGCGCTGCTCGAGTTTCATTCGAGTTTCCCCCTATGTGTTGCCACTGAAAGAAAAATAATAGAGTATATATTTAAAAGTACGTACAAAAGCCGAAAGCGGATCTATCGGCGGAAAATTTTCTTCAACTTTTGCCGTTTCCCACGAAATTACATAATCCTCTATTTACGCGAATCGGAGAGGTTAAGTAAATAGATAATCGCTTTTAAAAACCAGGTCAGAAGGTTTAAAAATCACGACATGACGAAAATTCCACAGTAATTTTTCAAATGAAGATTTGTTGACTTTTCTTAATCTTTTCATTTATTTATTACGAATAGAGCGTCGGTGTTTGCGAATTATTAAATTGCGCACTCGACCAACTTTATTTCCAAAAAAAAATTTTCAAAAAAGGCTAATTTATTTTTATTTTTAAATATGATATATTTATTAACAATTTGAAAGGTATGCATTTTTTGGGGGACACGATATACTGACATTAAGCGATAATACCAATCCTATGAAAGTACCTACACGAAAAAGGAATCTTTCGTAGAATTCGAATTTGTTTACTGGATGGGTACCTAACTACTCGAGGTACCTATCGGGATAGTATAAAATGATTGCTTCAAGGTAGAATACTTGAAAAAAAAACGCATTTCTTAACATAAATTCACAATTTTTTTTTAATGCGTAGGCGATTTTAAACGGCGCAGTTATGAGTACCTACCCGATTAATATTGCAATACTTATTTGAAATATACAAGGATCAAATAATTCGGTGAAGGTAAAAAATCGTTAAAAATGCGGTTTTTGGTAGAAAACGAAAATTTTTTCAATGAAATTTATAAAAATTTATACAGCGTTATTTTTATACTTACACATCTAACTTAGCAGTTAGTTCCTAGGCAGGATTTTGCGAGATATGACTTATGCTTTTAACGGAAAATATTATGAAAAATACATTTATTGAAATAAAATGACTAATGGTGGGGTAGGGGTCGGGTTAGGAAAAGGGGTAGGAAAAGGGGAAGGGGTAGGGGTAGCCGATATGGGTGTCAAACTGAGCGTCTCTACCTACGCAACCCGATTTGAGTAATTAAAAATTTGGTAGCATACTCCTAGGACCCATTTGTCGAGATAAAGCTAATATTGAAAGTTTTTTCTTTTCTTTACATACTTAATCGTAGTAGTCGTAGGGTAGAAGTTGGGTAGAGTAGGGTAGAAGTTGGGTAGATGTAGGGTAGATGTAGGGTAGATGTAGGGTAGGGGTAGATGTAGGAGTAGGAGTAGTAGTAGTAGTAGGAGTAGGATTAGAAGTAGGAGTAAGAGTAGGAGTAGGAGTGGGAGTAGGAGTAGGAGTTGGAGTAGGGGTAGGAGGGTGAGTAAAAATATTTTTTTCAAATATTCGTTTTAAAAATTATTTCCAATACTCACACTCCTTGCTTCATCCACATTTAAACACAACTACTCACAACCATTTGCGCACTGCAATGGGCAAAACCTAGAATATAGTATTGTTCTAAGCTTTTTTTGAATTTTCAGACCACGCCATCCAGGCGGAAAGCGACGTTAGCGCCCTATCCATTTAAAACACCTTAAGGTTCATTTTGGCGAAAATAGGTTTGTGACCAAAAAATCAACCCCTCCAAGCCAAAACGGACCTTAGCGCCCCTCAATTCGTAAAACTAGTGAATTCGTTACGTAACAATATGTTCCTTTAAATGTGACTTAGTGGAACAAGCATACTGCATTCCGGACAAAAGAATGGTTTTAAGCCATGCAAAAATGTATTGGAAACAAGAGAACGAGAAGTGCGTCATCTTATGGCGTTTTAAATCTGACGTCTTGAAGGAAAACTACACTCATGGTTTTTAGCAGAAGTGCCTCATTATATGTTGCTTTAACTAAGACTTATTTGAACATGCATACTACATTCCGAACAGGAGAACGGTTTTAAGCCAGAGTGCGACCTCATATGACGCGTTAAACGTGACTTAGTAGAACATTATTAACTACATTCCGAACAAGAGAAAGGTTTTAAGCCAGAGTGCGTCAGCATATGTTTCTGCAGATGTAACTTATTTTTAGATGCATAACTACATTCCGAACAGGCGAATGGCTGTAAGCCAGAGTGCGTCACCATATGTTTCTTTATATGGAATGTGTGGGATTGCACTAACCTCCCCACATACCGGAATAAACATTTATTATTATTTAGATATGACTTATTTTAACATGCATAAGTAAATTCCGAACAGGAGAATGGCTTTAAGCCAGAGTGCGTCACCGTATGTCGCTTTAAATTTGACTTACTTGAACATTCATAACTACATTCCGAACAAGAGAATGGCTTTAAGCCAGAGTGCGTCACCGAATGTCGCTTTAAATTTGACTTACTTGAACATGCATAACTACATTCCGAACAGGAGAACGGTTTTAAGCCAGAGTGCGTCCTCATGTGATGCGTTAAACGTGACTTAGTAGAACATTCATAACTACATTCCGAACAGGGGAATGGTTTTAAGCCAGAGTGCGTCATTATATGTATCTTTAATTTTGACTTAATAGAACATACAAAACTACATTCGGAACAGGATAATGGATTTAAGCCAGAGTGCGTCACCATATGTTGCTTTAGATGTGACTTATCGTTAGATGCATAACTACATTCCGAACAGGAAAATGGTTTTAAGCCAGAGTGCGTCATCATATGGCGCTTTAGATGTGACTTATTTTTAGATGCATAACTACATTCCGAACAGGCGAATGGCTTTAAGCCAGAGTGCGTCACCATATGTTGCTTTAATTGTGTCTTAGTGCAACCTGCATAACTACATTCCGAACAGGGGAATGGTTTTAAGCCAGAGTGCGTCATTATATGTATCTTTAAATTTGACTTAATAGAACATACAAAACTACATTCGGAACAGGATAATGGATTTAAGCCAGAGTGCGTCACCATATGTTGCTTTAGATGTGACTTATCGTTAGATGCATAACTACATTCCGAACAGGAAAATGGTTTTAAGCCAGAGTGCGTCATCATATGGCGCTTTAGATGTGACTTATTTTTAGATGCATAACTACATTCCGAACAGGCGAATGGCTTTAAGCCAGAGTGCGTCACCATATGTTGCTTTAATTGTGTCTTAGTGCAACCTGCATAACTACATTCCGAACAGGGGAATGGTTTTAAGCCAGAGTGCGTCATTATATGTATCTTTAAATTTGACTTAGTAGAACATACAAAACTACATTCGGAACAGGAGAATGGATTTAAGCCAGAGTGCGTCCTCATGTGATGTGTTAAACGTGACTTAGTAGAACATTCATAACTACATTCCGAACAGGAGAATGGTTTTAAGCCAGAGTGCGTCATCATATGGCGCTTTAATTGTGACTTTTTTAAACTTGCATAACTACATTCCGAACAGAGGAAAGGTTTTAAGCCAGAGTGCCTCATCACATGGTCCTTTATATGTGACTTAGTAGAACATACAAAACGACATTCCGAACAAGAGAATGGTTTTAAGCCAGAGTGCGTCATCATATGTCGCTTTAGATGTGACTTATTTTTAGATACATAAGTACATTCCGAACAGGCGAATGGCTGTAAGTGCGTCACCATATGTTTCTTTAGATATGACTTATTTTTAAATGCATAAGTACATTCCGAACAGGCGAATGGCTGTAAGCCAGAGTGCGTCACCATATGTTTCTTTAGATATGACTTATTTTTAAATGCATAAGTGCATTCCGAACAGGAGAATGGCTTTAAGCCAGAGTGCGTGACCATATGTTGCTTTAATTGTGACTTAGTGCAACCTGCATAACTACATTCCGAACAGAGAAATGGTTTTAAGCCAGAGTGCCTCATGATATGTTCCTTTAGATGTGGCTTAGTAGAACATACAAAACTACATATGGAACAGGAGAATGGTTTTAAGCCAGAGTGCGTCAACATATGTATCTTTAAACGTGATTTAGTGAAACATGCATAACTACATTCCGAACAAGAGAATGGTTTCAAGCCAGAGTGCGTCGCCATATGTACCGTTAAATGGTACTTAATGAAACATGCATAATTACATTCCGAGCAAGAGAATGGTTTTAAGCCAGAGTGCATCATCACATGTTGCTTTAAATTTGACTTAGTTGAACATGCATAACTGCATTGGGAAAATGAGAACGGTGTTTCTCCGGAGGGTTTCATCGAATGATGGTTAAAAGATTCGGAATGCGAAGAGTAAGCCTCAATCTCCCCTTTATACATTTCTTCTTCGCGGCTGGTTGGATGAGATGCATTTAGATTTTCTTCGTCATCTTTACCGAGGACTGCAAAAAAAATAAACAGTGTTAAAAAAATCAAAAAAAAATAAATTGTAAGAACAATGTTTTTTCTTTTGATATGTTTATTAATTAAGCTTTTTGTTAAATGGTTTTATATAACTCTTCATTTTATACTATTCTTCCATCAGAAGGAATTGCTTGTGGATGGAAGACGAGTGTACATTAATTATTAATAGTTAAGTAAAATAATATATAGTGTATATTTGTTGTAGGGGTACACTATAGTTTTATTAAGGAAAAAAATGTATATATATATATATATATATAATCACCTCTTCCGTAGTATGTTGATCTAGTAAGATTTTAATGACCTTTGTTGATCTACCTTTAAGATGGAATACATCTGTACGAGTTGGCAACAGTGCCTTAATCATTACCAAGGTTGCCAGTTTGCAAATGACCCCAATCGGTATATGCGTCATCAAAATATAAGAATTTTGCTCCAGTTTAACGGTCATTTTTTTATTCATTTATTCTCCTTTCGTTGCTCCGTTTGATGTTACTCAGTTTCTAGATATAAGTTGATGTGGAAATGAATGTGTATTCAGTTTCTAGATACAAGTTGATGTAGAAATTAATATACTCGTATATGTAGGTACAACGTAGAATGTGAAGGTGGGTTGGGCCGATATGTGCCGTGGTGTGGTAGAGGGAGGGGGGTAGGATTCGTCACACAGAAAGAGAACGAGAACCTACGAATTCTCTCAGGTCTATAGTCCAGCCGCCAGCGCCGCCGAACCCGACTTTCGGGGGGAGGACGTTTTGTTTTATAAATATCACCTCTAGCGCGCTGACAAAACGCAGTTAATTTGAGAATAATTTAACTTATTAAAAATGATAAGGTGGTATTATTTTACATCATTTATCCTATTAAAAAATATGTGGTAATTGTTTTTAACAATCGTATAAGTAAGAAAGGAATAAATATTCCGTTCAAAGATGAACAATTAACTTCATCAATGAAGAGACAAATTAATTTGATCTCCTCTGTTATGTATTTGTTGAAGAAGAAAATATTAACAAATCTCAACTGAAACAAAAAAATTGCGTCGTAATGGCGTGGGATAGTACTTACCTACATGTAACTTAGATAATGCAAATTTGAACAATATTTTTTTTTATATTTAGTCGTGGGTTTCAGGAAGCCAAGAAACGGAATAATAATATTAATCTTTCTAATCACAAACATCTCTTTTAATGAGATAGGTTAGAAATAATATAGTTTTAAATAAAATTCAAACTGTGTATTGAATTTGAATTCAAAATTCAAATTCAATACACAACCATTCATAACCAATTGCAGGACTGCAATAGGCAAAAAGTAGTATACTAATAGTATTGTTCTATGTTCCAGTTTTTTCAGACAGGGGTATGCAGTGAAAAATCACCCTTAACGCCCCATCCATTCGAAACACCATAAGGTCTACGTTTGCTCAAAAATCGACCTGTGTTTTTGAGAACGCGAAAAACGACCATTTACACTATAGAACTTGAAAGAAAGTAGGTTCATTTTGGCTAGACCTAAATTCCGACCAGAAAATCAGCCAATCAGAGTCGGCCGCGAACCTCTCGGCGGTAATTTTTCTTAAACTTTTGCCGTCGCCCATGAAATTCTGTAATCCTTTATTTACGCGTATCGGAGAGGTTAAGTAAATGGATAATCATATTTGTAAAAAGCTTTAACTTTGTGGCTCGCCATAATTTACAATAAAAAACACATAAATTTGTTGTAGACCACTTTTATATTATTAAAACTACCGGTTTCGGAAGCACCCTTCCTTCATCAGGAGAATATTAAATTTTATTTTTTTATTGTAAATGGATAATCTTTTGTAAAACTCACGTCGGAAGGTTTAAAAATCACGACATTTAGAGCAATCCATGACGAAGATTACACAATAATCGTTCAAACTTTTGACAGTTGGAAAATTTGATAAAAAAGCGTCATTTTATTAATTCCCACCCCCTTTCGCACTTGCATTCTTAAAAAAATCTCCAGAAACTACTGAAAATTTTGTATCGAAAATACGGATCGATTATGGTTTCCATCTGTTGGCGAGAACTAGAACTAACGTTAATTCAGTAAGGAAAAATTCAAATCCGCTCGAGTTTTGCGTTGGTTCTATTTTCAACCGCAATCTTCGTACCCTCCGGGTGGCGCTGCTCGAGTTTCCGCCGAACTTATACTCCTATGTGCTGCCAATGAAAGAAAAATAATAGACTCATAGAGTATACATTTCAAGTACGTACAAATCCCACTGCTATATGCTGATGACCAGCAAGTTTATTTTTATTGCTTGCCTGAAGAAATAACCATTCTGAAAACTCGCATAGCTGAGTGTCTAGAAGCTATTACTTGTTGGATGACCTCAAATAGATTGAAGCTGAATCCGTCAAAGACTGAGTTTCTCTGGACCGCCACAAGCAGACGCCTGCATAACATTGACATGTCCCCAATAACCATTACTGGAACTGAAATTACTCCAAAGACATCTATCAAATTACTTGAAGTCAATCTGGACGCTGATTTGTCCTTTAAAAGCCAAGTGAACAGAACTGTAAGCACAGGGTTCTTCCAATTAAGGCAAATTATGGCAGTGCAGAGAAACCTGCCAACAGAGGCGACTAAATTGTTGGTTAATTCGTACGTTGTTTCACGTCTAGATTATTGCAATGGAATATATGCAAGTCTCCCGAACTATCAAATTACAATCTGTTTTAAACGCTGCGGCAAGACTAATTATAGGCGTATCTAAATACTCCCACATTTCAGAACATCTAAAAAATCTGCACTGGCTCAAATGTCCTGAAAGAATCCAGTTCAAGCTTTGCTGGGTGGTATTTAAATCAATTAACGGGATGGCCCCGGCTTACCTATCGGAACTCTGAATCCCAGAAAATTCACATTCACACCAGTCAACTCTTAGATAAGCGATGGCATCGCCAACGGGAGGCTGAAGGAACTAAAGCACACACCAGATACTAGTTTGGTGAGCGAGCTTTCAGCGTGTCAGGCCCTAAAGCCTGGAAGAAACTGCCATTAGATCTAAGATTGATTAAAGACTCGACAGTATTCAGGTCAAAACTCATCTCTTCGGACAGTCATATCCATGAATGGTTCAGTTACCTAATAAACAAATAATTTTATTATTCGTAAATGTAAATAATTATTATCAAAAAATCTCAAATAAAACCATGTTTCAAATAAACACCTACTCTTCTTTTGTCAATAACCTTCTAATGTATATAATACCAATGACAAATAGGATTTAAACAGTAACTACAATGTCATGCAATGTGCAGTGTTTTCTAATGTGTCCTGTGCTTGCAGCCATCATTAGTCAAGTCATACCATCTCAGTCCAAAACATTGTAATTTAATTAAGTTTTAATCTGGAGTGCCTTACCAGGTAAGTATGTTTTCTATATATGTACATAATAAGATTAACCCTAGCAAGTAGTATTTTTCACAAAAACGGCGATATATAAATAGTCCAAGTATTATTATTATTATTAAAAGCCGAAAGCGGATCTCTCGGCAGAGATTTTTCTTCGGAGAATGTACCATAGATTCTTTACAAGTACAAAAGTACCTACCCGTTATCTACTGAAGCATTCGAATTTAATTTTCGGGTTTTAAGTTTTAAGAGCAACCTATCGGGATAGTATGAAAAAAATGCTTTGAAGGTTTAATAATATTTAAAATAAACGAATTTCTGGAAATAAAATTATGATTTTTTGTTAATGCGTAGGCGATTTTACACGGCGCCATTATTAGTACCTTCCCGATTAATATTGCAATATTCATTTGAAATATACAAAGATCACATAATTCGGTGAACGTAAAAAATCATTAAAATGCATTTATTGATAGAAAACGCCCATTTTTTCTCTGAAATTTTTTAAAAAATTTATATAGAGCTATTTTTTTTACTTTAATAATAATAATATATAGAACTTAGTAATAATAATAATATTAAATAGATTATTTCTATTACGCCATTTTCGTGAGAAAATCATCTCAAGGGCGCTTTACAACATAATTTGTTAGCTCCTAGGTCCCTTTTTGCGAGATATGGCTCATAGTTTTAAGGAAAAATATTATGCAAAACACAAATATTGAAATAAAATTACCAAGCGTGGGGTAGGGATCGGGGTAGGAAAAGGGGTAAAGGCAGGGGTAGGTAGGTGTAGGGATAGGGGTAGCCGATATGGGTATCAAACTGAGCGTCTACACTTACGCAATCAGATTTACGATATTAAAATTTTGGCAGCAAACTCCTAGGCCCCATTTGTCGAGAAAAAGCTAAAATTAAAAGTTTTTTCTTTTTCTTTTCTTTTAAATACTTAATCGTGGTAGTTGCAAAGTAGGAGTTGGGTAGATGTAGGGTAGATGTAGGGTAGATGTAGGGAAGATGTTGGGTAGGGGTAAAGTAGGAGTAGGAGTAGGAGTAGAAGTAGTAGTAGGAGTAGGAGTAGGGGTAGGGGTAGGGGTAGGAGTTGGAGTAGGGGTAGGAGGGTGAGTATAAATAGTTTTACAAATATTCGTTTTAAAAATTATTTCCAACATACACTCCTTGCTTCATCCACATTTAAACACACATACACAAGTACTCACAACCAATTGCAGGCATGCAATAGGCAAAACCTAGATAATAGTATTGTTCTATAACCCAGTTTTTAGGACAGGGGTATGCAGTGAAAAATCACCTTCAACGCCCCATCCATTCGAAACAACCGAAGGTCTACATTTGCTCAAAATCGAAGGGTCATTTTAAAACAGGCGAAAAACGTTTCCACTATAGAATTTGAAAGAAAGTAAGCTTCATTTTGGCGAGACCGCGATTGCGACCAGAAATTCAGCCAATCAGAGTCGGCCGCGGACCTCTCGGCGGTATTTTTTCTTAAACTTTTGCCATCGCCCACGAAATTCCGTAATCCTCTATTTACGCGTATCGGAGAGGCTAAATAAATGGATAATCTTTTTTAAAAAACACGTCGGAAGGTTTAAAAATCACGACATTTAGAGCAATCCATTAATAAAATTACACTATTATCGTTCAAACTTTTGAGAGCTCCAAAATCTTATAAAAAACGTCATTTTATTCCTTCCCGCCGATTTAGCCGCTTTCATATAGCATAATTTATCTTCGAGAACATTCTATGGTTTGTATATAAATACTGGCGGAGACAAAAAAAACGTGGACACAATATTAATTAATTTTTGTGATATAATTAAAAAAAAATAATTTTGCCTAATTTTTAAGGTCCGTCTCGATGAACGTTCGCTGGGAAAAATTATATTTTTCAAATGAAGATTTTTCCTAATTTTTTCATTTATTTATTACGAATAGAGCGTCGGTGTTTACGAATTATAAAATTGCTCACTCGACCAACTTCATTCTGTATTATTTGTAATTTGTTCAAGTATGTAATGTGTGTGTTTCCCCATATTTCTATTAGGTAATTTGGGTGGAACTGGATTAAACTAAAGGCCCCTCTTAACGTGTGCTGGTAAAAGATGAGCTATTCTACTAAATATGCCAATTAGTGTGAGGTTTTTCTGTGTTTTGTTTAAAGGACAAGTGTTTATCACTATATAAGCCCAGATATTTTTCACTATCTAAAATGCGTACGTTTCTTCTATTTGTAATGGTTTATGAATCGGCGTTTTTCTTTTTGGTGAACTTAAGACGAACGCATTCGCTCGCCTGTCTTCAATTTCAGAATTCCGTTTGGTATTGTGCGTCTCTGTCTAACATTATTGTCCGCGCGAGGCGGTAGGTGTGGGAAGGTGCGGGGGTTGAGGGGGGCTTCTGACCTATACTCTCATAGAATTTATCGGAGTTAGTGGTAGTATGATCCTGATTCCTGTGCTGTCTGCACGCGTTGAAAGGAGCGTGAACAGGAAATAAATATATTAGTTTCGCGCGTCAAAATATTTGTATCAGCCTGATGCAAATGTACCAAAATTTGCTGCCGAAATGTATTATTTTATACAAGTAATTTATATTTAGATATATTTTGATGTTTTGTACGTCGCTTCATCATTGAAAACAATAATAATATAATATATTGAACTGTTTGGAATGTTCCTAGGCTTAGTTTTCTTCATTTATTTGAGAACAGACT
Source organism: Halesus radiatus (assembly GCA_022606495.2). NCBI lineage: Eukaryota > Metazoa > Arthropoda > Insecta > Trichoptera > Limnephilidae > Halesus > Halesus radiatus. Next base: position 67,761 of record JAHDVE020011171.1, read on the forward strand.
TCAAAATATTATGAAATTTTGACTTTACGACGAAACAACCCGACCCCAACCATTTAGCATAGACTTTAGCAGTGATGTGATGAATCGGGAGATTTCTCTAGTTCTGGAGAAAAAATATATGAACAAGAGCAAAAATTGGAATTTTTCACGAGGAAAATGATCCTTTGAACCTGAAAAAAATGTTATTAGTTTACTCGTATACACTCATCTTCATCTGTAGCATTGTTCTCTGTTAGTCCTAATTTCACAAAAACAAAATATTTTAATTACTAACCAATCCACACCCAATAAACACAAACAAACACTGCATTTTGAAAAAGTTTTTTTCTTCATTTATTTGTACCGCTTAGCCTTCACTACAGGGTTACTATCAGGCAGTGGCGGCTCGTGACTTTTGAGTGAGCTAGAGTGCTAAGATTGAAAAATACGACGTTATTGAGGTAAAAATTAAAAGAAAAACCTTTGTAACTTTTTCCAATTATTTATTTTCCATTATTTACATATTATTCAATTATATATTATCACCGGCATCGTCAGACTAGCACAATTAAAACTAAATCTATGGTATATATAGCATCGATGCCAGGAGTGAGTTCCCCTGCTTTCTAATATTGTTTTATTTATGACTTGAAATTTGTTTTATTGCTGACATTACTGTTTACTATTATGTTTTTAAAACTACTTTCGGGTTAGTTTATCATTTTCTGGAAGACGGATTACATTGTGTTTGTTTACTGAATCTATGGGTTTTTAAAACATTATATAATGTCATTGGTGTCAGCTTTTATTTGAACAGATGGTTATTTTTGGTTTTGTTTTTTTTCCTTGTGATTTCCATCTTTTTTGCTAAAATAAATTTTATAGCAGTTTTCGTCCTGTAGTTCCATGAACTACGGGCAACCATGTACATTTTAATGGGTCTACAAAATATGTTATTATGTTATAATAGGGACACATCAGGGCAAAGTTTGCCTTGAATGTGTGCAACAAAATTCCAAGTTACATTTTAACCCGGTATTTTGTTATGTGTTTCCAATTTACATTCATGTGTTAGGTACTATTATACCGTTTCGATAAAAATATCGATTTTTGTTTTGGTTTTCGGGTTCTGTGTGATTTAGTTTCATCAGTTTCCCGCTTGTACCACGAGTTTCCGGGCAGCGTGTTGAGAAGTTATCACACAATTAAAGAGAAAAGAGACCAACGTATTTGTTATATAAAAATAGTCGAACTCTTTTGTTACAGTGAGAACAGATTTCAATACAAAAATAGCAAATAAATTATAAAAATGTCAGATGTTTGTGGTTGCATGGTTTTTCGATTTCTCCGTTAGCTGCATCACTCCAATATTTTGTCACGAATTTCACTTATAGGATATCGATGAGTACCCACGAAACTATTCATAAACGCAACTAACTAAAATAATTTATAATAAATGTCGGTGTGAAAACTGTATACATACACAACTATATAGGGTCTTACTAAAATAATTTATAATATATTGTAAATACTGTTGTCGTCGAAGGAGTAATATGTACAGGAAATGGATATTCACAATGGAATAAAATTTGTGGCGTATTAAATATGCCGAATATGCATCGTTCAACTTACATGAACATAGAACAATGTTTAACGCCA
>JAHDVE020011172.1:0-64278 GCA_022606495.2 Halesus radiatus
AAATTGCCATTGGCTGATTACTGCTCAGTTTTTCAAGCAGAGCTTTTCGCAATAATGCAAGCACTCGAGTGGGTCAAAAAACAGCAAAAGCATTGGGAAAAAGTTAATATCTTGACAGATTCACAGAGCGCAGCTCACGCTCTAGAGTCCGGGACACCTACTAACCCAATGGTCTACAATATACAATGTTCGGCCCAACTTTTGAGAGAAAGAGGATCTGCCTGTAAATTTTTGTGGATACGCGGGCACAATGGAATCTATGGAAATGAAAGAGCAGACGAGCTAGCAAAAGACGCTGCATTAAAAACCAAGACACAAAAACTCTATTCAGAATTCCCACTGAGCTACGCAAAGTTCAAAATAAAGGAGTCAATTCTTGAAGAATGGGACCAAAGGTATAAAAACTCTGATACGGGCAAAGGAACACGGATATTTTTCAAGAGCATAACAGAAGCCAAAGAGTTTGGTAAAAAGACAACTCCAACTTTCGAACTCACGCAAATCCTTACCGGCCATGGAGCGAACCTATCCTATCTTCACAGATTCAAGCTAAAAGATAGTCCGGCATGCCCATGTGACAAACTAACGGACCAAACAATGAAACATCTGTTGCTAGACTGCCCAATGTTCACGACCGAAAGATGGCAAATAACCAAAGAATGCCAGAGGAGAGATATAAACTTCACTGACATTTCTGATGTCATACAAATCATACCTCTCCGAAAAATCTTCATTAAGTTCGCAAAAAACATCATAAGTAAAATTAAGGAACAAAATAAATAATTATCAAAAGACATTAAATTAACTTAAAATCGTATCAAGCACGATCAAAGAAATCTTCACATTATAACTATCTGATCAAACTACAACATAGCCAAGACAAGAAATCACGACTGAGAACGCCAAAGAACACTTCCTATCCTACAAATGGCTCTGTTAAGAGGGTAAGCAATTATCATCTTAACAGAACGTCCACATTTCTTTCAGATTCACGATACTGCTCCGGCTGAGGTTTTACATGGTTCCCTCACGCTGTTAAACAAATGTTGGAGTAGTTAATAGCCTATGTTAGACAAGTCCCATTAACCCCTACACATATCCAAAATTTGAATGACCCTTTACTCTTCCCAATATACACGAAAACAAAAATCAAATCAATAGCTCACATATCAATATAAAATAGCTTAAATAAACCTTGACAAATAATAGACAAGGTAAAAAAATAGAACACTCAATGGAAAAAAAAAAAAAAAAAACCTAACCTAACCTAACCTAACCTAACCTAACCCACCGGAATTCACTGTAATTTGGCATGATTCATCTAAGTTTACTGCTATTAGGGTAATTCACGTTAATTAACTGTAATTCACAGAAACTTACAGTAAACTACCGTAATTACGTAAATAAATATAAGCGTAATTCACTGTTATTCAGTGCAATTTAGCGAAATTTAGCGTAGTTTGCCATGGTTCATCCAAATTCATTTTAATTCACCTTAATTTGCCGTAATTTACGGTCATTTACGATACTTTTTCGTAATTCGACGTTATTCACCGTAATTGATTTATTTTTTAAAAATTTCATCTTTATATATTGATATCCATGAATCTACGAAATTTTGCGTAATTCACCATATTTTCCTTTATTTTTCATAATCTTTAAAACATCACGGTTATTTTTTGTACAATTTGCGTAAACTCCTAATTTAGGGTTTCTTATGATAATACAAACAAAGTCAAGGGTAATTTACGGTATTTACTTTGAAAATTTCACCGTAATTCGCCTTTATACATCCAAATTTACATTAATTAACCGTGATTCATGGTAATCCACCGTATTTAATAATTATCTAAATGAAGTTATTGGTAATGCACCGTATTTGCTTCGAAAATTCCGGAGTTAATATGGAATTCCCGTAAACGATCGGTAATACGATAAATCAACGTAATTTTCCGTGTTTCACCATATTTCATCCAAAATTACTGCTGTTAATCGTAATTCACCGTAATTCAGTGTTATTTATTGTGGTTTAGCGTAATCCACCACATATATCACTGTAATTTACCATAATTCAAAGTAAATGACCGTAAAGCACCGGAATTAACCGTAGTTCTCCATACCTCCAAATGTTCTGTATTTCACTGTAATTCACAGTAAGTCACCGTAATTAACTCCAATTTACCTAATTAACCGCATTTCACTGTAATTGCTAAAAATATATAAAAGTTAAGATTCGTCTAAATTTATTCCCGATAACTAACCGTAATTAACCGAAATTCACCGCAATATTCGTAATTTACCACAATTAACTTGAATCAAGATAACGTTAACGGCAATTCTCCGTATTTACTTTGCAAATTCCTGAATTCATGTTAATTCCCCGTAAATAACCACTGTAAATCAACGTCATTTCCCGTAATTCAACGCATTTCACTGTAATTCGCTATATTTCAGCATAATTCAACTTATTTCACTGTAATTTTCCCGCAATTCATCGTAATTCACCTAAGTTTGCGTAATTCACCTTATTTTTGTGCAAGTCATCTTAAGTAACGATAATCTAAATGAAGTTAATGGTAATTCACCGTATTTACTTATCAAATACCGTAATTTTTTTGAATTCCCGTAAAGAATCAGTAATCACCGTAAATCAACGTAATTTCCCGTATTTCACCATATTTTATCCAGTAATCCAAATGGAATTCTCCGGAATTCAGTGTAATTTACTGGAATTCACCGTAATTAACGGTAATTTCGACCAAGTTAACGGCAAATTCAAGGTATTTAAGGAATCTGAAGAGAAAAAACGGTTAACCACCGTCAATTTAATTTTTATTATCGTTAAAAACAACAATTAAGAAGAAATTACTCGTTTGATTGAATTAGTCGAAAAAATATGTTGATAAACTGTCACCTTTTTAAGATTATCGGTAATAATGGCGAATTACAGAATTCTCAAGGAAAATACAATGAATTTCTGTTAATTTCGTTAAGGTTATCGCAATTAACGTAAATTAGAGTGTATTTAAATCAATTATTGAATTCGCAAAATTATTACGTCCCCGTATTATTCCCATAACCGTGAATTTCTTTTAAAGTATCATTAAGAAAGGTAAATAACGGCAATCTACGGCGTATTACGGCGAATACGGTAACGAACGTTGATTTACGATGTATTACGGTGAATTAAGGTGGATTCATATGAATTCTGGCTAGCAAGTTCCGAGAAAAACTTGAAAATTCCTCTCAGAGATTCACAATCTTTGAAACTATGAACAATTTTTCAGATTTCTTTATGAAATCCAGTTAATAACATCAAAAATAAAAGAATATCCTAAATTTTACTTCAGTCAGTAATACTTATTCACATTTGAAATACAACTTCCATCGGTGAGATGCTGCGCCAGAAAAAGCCATCGTGTTGCAACGCTTGCAAAGAAATTTCCAGCAGAAATTATGGTTTTGCAAAGAGAGTCGAATTTTCAGATTAATTTATGTAATCGTGTGGTGGATATTAATACTAATTCAAATTTGGAATACAAGATCCATCGGTCAGATGTTGCCACAGAAAACGGCTATCTTGTTCCGACCCTTCAAAGAAATTCTCAGAAGAAATTATGGTTTTGCACAGAGAAGGCAAAAATTAACAAAGCCTACCAACCAGATGGCCCAATACACGAAATGCCTTATCTATTAAAGGAACGTAGAGAGATATAGGACCTTGGTTGACTATGGACAACTATAACATAATTAAGTTTGGGCAGGCAAATCTACAGAGGCGCGAAGCTGCTACCGTCAAATTTTTACAAAATGCGATTAACAGGAAAATAGATATCGTCATCATACAGGAGCCATATACAGGAAATACGGGAAAAAATAATAAATCATCCTACAATGGACCCATTATTCAAAAAACAAGCGTGGAATGCCCAGTCAAGGCGGCAATAATAGTACTGAATAAAATTATCCTCCTCCACAAATTCAGCAACAACTCCAATATATTCATTGAAGCGCAATTCCAGGGAACCCCACTTATAATAGGATCCTTATATTGTCCCCCAAATGAAGATATCGACTTCAGCCTAGAAAAATCGAGCAGTCTAATAGACACGAACAACAAGAAAATCATCATTGGAGCGGACGCCAATGCCAAAAGTATTTGGTGGGGCAGCAAAAAGACAGATAAAAGAGGTGACTAACTAAACGACTTTATTGCCCAGAAACAATTACATATCGTCAACGAAGGAACAACGCCAACATTTGAAACCTTTCGACAAAACGCGCTACTGAGCAGCGTGATCGACGTAACCCTATGTTCCGACGACGTAATTGAACTCATAAAGAACTGGAAAGTTGACAAAAGAATTGCTGCCGACAAAAGAAGAGATGCGGTCACACTGCCGGCATACCTCGAGCTGAGAAAACACTACAAGGAGGAAATTGCTGCAGCAAAAATCCAAAACTGGAAAGAATTTGGCAGCAGTCAGCGAAAACATACAGTCTGGTCCACGGTACTCAGAGTTCTGAAGGCAACTCAAAAGTCACCACCCGAAAAGCTACAATTCAATACAAGGTCCACAACGTCAGCCCAAGAGACGGCGTCCACACTCTTAGATCATTTCTTCCCTAATGACTCTCCAGTCAGTGAAACAGCGAAACAAACACGTATTCGGAATAATGAGGTAGAAGACCGCCTTAGCGAAATTGACCCCCGTTTACACGAACCGAAATAAGGAAAGTACTTGCATCCATAGATACAAAGAAGTCCCCAGGAAGAGATCACTTTTCTGCCGACATTTGTCAGAAAGCTTTCGAAAGTCTTCCAGAAATTTTTACTGCATTATACAATACGTGCCTCCCAATTGGCTGCTTCCCAATCCTTTGAAAGGTCGCTAGAATTAAGGTTATTCCGAAGCCGGGAAAAGAAGACTACGGTAATATTTCTTCTTACCGACCTATAGGTATTTGGCAAGATACTAGAGAAATTACTCATCAAGAGAGTGACCTGGAACTTCAGCATAATTTTTGTGGATACGCGGGCACAAATGAATCCATGGAAATGAAAGAGCAGACGAGCTAGCGAAGGACGCTGCTTTAAAAACCAGGACACAAAAACTCTGTTCAGAATTCCCACTGAGCTACGCAAAGTTCAAAATAAAGGAGGCAATTCTTGAAGAATGGGACCAAAGGTATAAAAACTCTGATACAGGCAAAGGAACACGGCTATTTTTTAGGAGCATAACTGAAACCAAAGAGTTTGGTAAAAGACAACATTCGAACTCACGCAAATCCTTACCGGTCATGACCGGTGCTCCGTGCTCCATGGAGCGAACCTATCCTATCTTCACAGATTCAAGCTAAAAGATACTCCGGCATGCCCTTGTGACAAACTATTGGACCAAACAGTGAAACATCTGTTGCTAGACTGCCCAATGAAAGATGGCAAATAACCAAAGAATGCCAGAGGAGAGATATAAACTTCACTGACAAAAACATCACAAGTAAAATTAAGGAACAAAATAAATAATTATCAAATTAACTTCAAATCATATTAACCACGATCAAAGAAAGCTTCACATATTAATTATCTGACCAACCTACAACAGAGCCAATACAAGAAATCATGAATGAGAACGCCAAAGAAGACTTCCTATCCTACAAATGGCTCTATTAAGAGGGTAAGCAATTATCATCTTAACAGAACGTCCACATTTCTTTCAGATTCACTAGACTACTCCGGCTGAGGTTTTACATGGTTTCCTCACGCTGTTCAAGAAATGTTGGAGTAGTTGGTAGCCCATGTCAGACCGTCCTATCAACCCCTCTCCACATCCTAAATTTGCATGACCCTTACTTATCCCAACATACATGAAAAAATCAAATCGATAGCTCACATAGCAAAATCAAATAGCTTAAATAAACTTTAACAAATAATAGACAAGGTAAAAAAACAGAACACTCAAAGAAAAAAAAAAAAAAACCTAACCTAACTATAAATCATTCCATATTTATTATCATTTTATTCAGGCAACTAAATAATACGTTAATTTCTTGTATTTCTAATTTTTAACTATTTATTAAAACAAATCTAAGAATATGATATCTTCCCTTGGAAATATAATGCAGAACAAAAATGCAGTACCTGAAGAAAAAGAATCACCAATCAGTTTGCTAAATACCTAATTTGGAGTTAATAATGGAGACATACAAGAGAAAATGTCTTATAAAACTAGTTTGTTCTCGAAGTACAAAAAGAGTAACCTTATATTACGACTACGCTATTGCAATATGAAAATAAAAATAATTGTTCTACCTCTAACTCTAACACGCATAATGCGTTGAATTAAGTCTTTTTTTTTTTTTTACAGTAACTCCACACAGGAGACCAAGGAGGAAATAATTTCCCTCAAGGCCTATATCATCTTTGGGGATGCTGTGTGGAGGATCTTTTAGAGGATAGGAAGGAGTGAACTTGGGTCTTGAAGAGACCCATGTTATAGGATGGAGGAAACACAGAGGCCGGCAGATCATTCCACAGCCGAGCTGTTGAACACAAGAACGAGTCGTAGAAGCGACCTGTTCTCATGTGACAAATGGTGCCGAAGGGATCAATGACGCTAGTTCCTTGGAGCATCTTCCATTAAAATACCGGTAGAACAAGGACAGCATTCCCACCCGACGTCTGTGCTCCAAAGATTGCAACCCATTTGTTAAGATAGGCTAATCTATCAAACGGACCGCCAGTTTCTGCACAGAGTCAAAGTTTTTTTTCAGATATTTTAGGACTCCTGACCAGAGGTGGCTGCCAAATTCTACAATGGGGCGCACTTGCGATTTGTACAGGGTCAGCAGTTGTGTACTATTAAAGTATCTGCGGGCTCTGTACAATACGCCCAGCTTCTGAGAGGCTAACTTTACTCGGGCTTCGATGGAGCCCCATACCTGAGCTGGTCACTTAAGGTTACATCAAGCATATCAATGGAGGGCTTGTTGGGAAGATTGCTTCCATTAAAGGAGACTAGATTGTCATTTCGATCCCTTTTAGACGTAATCAGACATGATTGGGTCTTTGAAACATTAAATTCGACGAGGTTATTCTTACCCCAAGATGAGACCATCTCAAGGTAACCGTCCATTCTCTGTTTCAAAGCCCTCCGAGCCGTTGGAGTTTGTGTGCCCTTTGGGGGCTTGTCAAACAAAAAACAATCATGGACTGTACTGTCATCCGCGTAACAATGGATTGGTGCACATGTCAAGAGGTCATTGATGTGCAACAAAAACAATGTCGGAGATAGAACCGATCCTTGTGGGACGCCAGCATTTATTGAATGCGAGGAAGAGATGAAACCATCAGCAACCGTCTGAATCGATCTCTCCCTCAAAAAGTCGGCAATCCACGTACACAAGGAAACGGAAAGTCCGTAAGAAGTCAGTTTGTTGACAAGTCCTCGGTGCCAAACCCGGTCAAAGGCCTTAGAAATGTCCAGTGAGACCGTTTGAATCTCACTATAACGTTCCAGGCACCGTCCCCAAACATGCGTCACATAAGCGAGAAGATCACCGCACGAGCGGTTCCGCCGGAATCCGTACTGGCGGTCATTAATGATTTTGTTCTTCTAGAGGTATGTAAGCAGTTTGTCGTTGATCACACGTTCCATCACCTTGGACAGAACTGATGTGATCGCTATGGGGCGGTAGTTGGCCGGGTTGGAGCGGTCACTTTTCTTAGGTATAGGATGAATGACTGTTTTTTTTTCCAACCAGAGGGCACAGAGCCACATTTCAGGGACATTTTAAAGAGCTTTGTTAAAACTGGAGCGATTTTTGCACCACACCTCTGCAATACCAGGGCAGGTATTCCGTCAGGCCCACTAGCTTTATTAACATCGAGCCCCCATAAGACAAGGAGTACATCCCGATGCCGTATCCTCAGCTTTTTCATATAGAAGCCGCAGTGAGGAACCGACGGCGGGATGGCACCCCGGTCGTCGAGGGCCGAGTTTTCTGCAAACATTTTCCCTTAAAGGTTGGCCTTTTCGGTAGCAGTGTTTGCTAGTGAACCGTCAGGTCTGGTAAGAGGCGGCAGACTGGATTTGCAGAAATTGCGACCTATGGAGCCCGCTAGCGACCAGAACGCCCTGCTGCCATGTGGGCAGGCAGCTAGCTTTTTACTGATCTCTAGGTCGTGCTCAAATTTTGACCTATTGATGATTCTCTTACTGTCCGTTGCCAATTTGTTATATGCTGATCTGTTTTCTGACGTTCGAGATGTGTTGTAGGCTCGGTAAGCCGCATTTTTTCGTCGAACTGCTTCGGAGCAATGTTGACTGAACCACGGCTTTAAACCTACGCCAGTTTCATTAATGGTTGATTGAATGAAGCCATCCATCGCAGATGTGATGACTTCACTAATTTCCTGGGCACATCTGGACGGATTCGACGTCTGAAAACAGACAGCTGACCATGAGAAAGCATTAAAATGCGCCCGCAGACCGAACCAATCTGCTGACCTATAGTGCCACATTTTTCTCTTCAGCCTCTCAATTGGGGGTCTGAAGTCTGTCCCCACTGTAACAAATCTGTGCTACTGTTTTTTTTTTTTTTTCAATTTATTACTTGCCGATATTTTGTAATTTTTAATAATTTTTTTTAAATCGATACAATGTAACTGGACTTTTATTTATCATCCCTATAACAAAACTGTTATGCTGTTTTCATATTTTTCCCAACTTGCGTACATTGATCACAACATGCATGCACCTATGTTGATTATTATTGCGCGACATTTGTATGATGATTGTCATTTTTGTTGTATTATATTATGTTTTTAAAATAAACTCCGGCTGACAAGCTGCATGTAGTGGCTTAGCGGGTGCAAGTTCTCACTATATGTAATTAATATTAAGCAGAAAATGGGGAAATACAATAAAGGGATGATCTTAAAAAAACACTCAACTGCGATATGAACCCAAAAAATCAATCCGTAATATTGGCTAAAGATAGTAATTATCACAATGTTTTCATATCATTGTAAAATAAAATTAATCGTAATGAGTTTTGGACATCAGACTTCTTATTACCGGAATTGGAGCTTGTTAAATAATTAAGAAAACAAAAATAGAAATTATGAATTATTTGTGAGTTTAATACTTAAAACTCCGTATATATGGAGTTCTACGTATTAGTTAAGTTCTAATGTATATACGTATTTTTTAAATTAATGTAAATCAAATATTATTATTTTATTATTTTCTGCAAGTACTTTTAGTTTTTATTATTGTAACAGCTGTTTCGGCGTTCAAAGATAAGGAAAACCAAAAACACTAATGGTAGGCTCGTTAAAAATCAAACCCTATTTAAATAAAATCCCAACTCTGAAGATGTTCCCAATTCACAAAGAAAACTCCCTCCCAGTCCTCTACCTGCCTCCTCCCCTGCATTTTAAATATATAAAACATGTGTAACGCAAAATACTGCTCTAAAGAAATTGCGGTGATAGCGAAACCAGTAGCCACCTCTGGTTTCAAAATATGTCGACTACACCAACATATCAGATAAAAAAAGTGAAAAATATGTTCCTACATACCTATTTAAAAAGAAGTTCTATTCTCCGCTCCTTTTATAGCGAAGACCTCTTTTATGACTAGATAGTTTTTTTTAAAATTATTTCGTAAACTTGAGTTAAATCAACACTATCGGTGATCGTCCAAAAATACTGTATTTTATCGCACAATATTATACTGGATTTCATAAGTGTAACATATTTACAATATACATATACAAGTATGTATGTATAATAATGTACAAGTGTTCTTCCTAATTTGATCGAAACAATATTATACTATATTTCATAAGTGTAACATATTTACAATATACATATACAAGTATGTATGTATAATAATGTACAAGTGTTCTTCCTAATTTGATCGACACAATATTATACTAGATTTCATAAGTGTAACATATTTACAATATACATATACAAGTATGTATGTATAATAATATACAAGTTTTCTTCCTAATTTGATCGGCACAATATTATACTGTATACAAAAATACGACGAATACTGTTAGCCAAATATTGGATAAAAAACAGCAGATATTAAATTGGGGACACAATATCGACAATAATATCGTACAAAGGCGTTCCCGCTTAACATGCTACTGAATAATCCATTCCTTTCGTCAAAGGTGTAAAAGTGCGGTCGCTGTTCGAGAAATGGTAATAATTATCAACTGTAGGTACCCACGGTTCCTACTGTTTGCAGAAGATGCCAACATTCTCTTGAAATTCTGAGAGCGCCATCGAAAATTAACTTCTGCCTTGAAGTAGGCACACGACGCTCTACATTTTCGTTACGCGCCCATGTAGATAGATACCTATTTGTATGCGTTATATTTTAACCGAATCAAGATTCGTATTATGATTGATGACTGTGATGAGTCATGTCCGAAGTCTTTCGGTGCTCGGGAATTTTCAGATGGTTCATTTTTTGGATGTGCGTAGCTCCAACGCTCCTCATAAATATTGTTATATTTTAAATTATAATGTCACATCACGAAGTTGCCGCTTCATATAAAAAATGGTTTATATATTTTCGCCTATAAACGCCCATTCTGAATACATAAGTTTTATTATATTAGCGCCCTTGAGGTGATTTTTCACAAAAACGGCGCTATAAAAATCATCTAACTATTATTATTATTATATATAATTAATTGTATAATTTATAAATCATTATTTAAAAGTGAATAAATAAATCATCTCATCAAAACACCTTGTGGTACCAAAATACCTTGATTTATTACATTTCGGGGATTTACATTATTAAGATCAATTCGTTTAAGAATTATGATATATATATTATAATAATGTCATGAAAAAACAGGTCCATGCTTAATTCACGTCTGATTGATGTATTACGGAAAGTACAAAATACAGAGTTTTTGTTTTACATTGGGAAATAATACGATTCTATAAAAGTGGTTAAAATAATACGAAATCACTTTACACGTAGTTACCTGGATGTATTATTTTCAAAGGTTTCATATTTCGGTCCAGATATGGCTCCAACCCTTAGCACACTTATCTGCACCTATGTACAGATGTACATATCTCACCCCAGTCGATAGCGGCGCACGCAACACGCAACCCTACCTCCCCTGCCCTCTCCTCTTTCCGCTCCCCCTTCTCTTCCGCCATCTCACCTTTCGATTCACCCCTCACATTCCTCCTCCCTCCATCTTCTCCTCGTGCTACTTCCCGACACCTTCATAACCTGTTGACGCAGATGTACGTCTGAACTTTCCAACGATTCTGAGGTACTCTAAGCAACCCTAAGTACCTGATTTAAAATACCCCAGACACAAAAATAGATCAGCAAAATTACTCTGTGAAACTTTAGGTGGCGATATGATGTATTTCATACCGGGTTTCTACCTAATTTAATCGGAACAATATTATACTGGATTTCGTAAGTGTAAAATATTTACAATAAACATATATTATCATATACAATAACATATACGTATAATAATGTACAAGTGTTCTGCCAAATTTGATCGGCACAATATTATACTGGATTTCATAAATGCTACATATTTACAATATACATATATGTATGTATAATATTGTACAAGTGTTCTTCCTTATTTGATCGGCGCAATATTAAAATATCACGTATTAATTCACTATTTTCCCTCCTGCTTACCCCGATTAAAAACTCTGTGCACGCTACTGCCCAATAAGGAAAAGCCTTGAGGGAAAAGATTTCCCTCAGGACCAGAAGACCTCCTCATAAAAAATAAATAAAAAAAAACGAATCAGCCGCTTTTACGAAAATGCCTTGTAATATTGTTTCATGTTGAACGGCAAGTAATAAGTCAGACTCATCCATGAACAAGTACCTAACCATTTTTAAATCATCACTGAATACGATTAACTTACTCAGTAATGTGAAGAATTTAATACTTTCCCTTTAAAAACCACTTTCTTTAAGCCAACGAAAATATCCTGGTATTTGAGGTCCAGGAACTTTGTGGCGGGACACAAATATTAAATTAATATTGATAATATTTTTGTATATTCTCTTAATTATATTCTTACCACGACAATGTTTTGTCCCGAAACGTGGGCTTCAATCATTTATAAACTACGACAGTTTTAAAGCACTCGTTATTTTAAAATAAAACTCTTCCGAAAATTGAACTAACAAATCATTGATATGTTAATTTAATACCATCGATGTTACTAATTATTCAACGGAATAAATGCATTAATTGGTCCTATATCATAAGTCGTTTTGGTATAGCTTCTTTCGGAAACGAAACTAATAAATCATTGATAATATGTTAATATGAGGTCGTTACAATTGCAACAAATAGTCCTAAATCACGGGTCTTACGAATCAAATCGATGACTTAGAGTTAAAGTGTTGTAACCACAAAACAAACTTTGTAGTTTTGGTAAAATAAAAATCAATTTGTTTTTTTTTTCTATTTGCAATATGATATTAATAATTAATAAAAATAATGCCTCAAGTATCAAGAACACTTCCTTCAACTTACCATTTTCATTTTTTAGAAAAAAAAACTTGATTTTTTGCAATTTCCTAACAATTGCCATTTTGTGATTGCAACATTTTAACTCTAAGCCATCGAAATAATACATAGAGATGCTCTCTCTCTAACACGCAAGGGGAAGAAACCAAAATAAAACAGCAACTAAGTAAAAAGGGTCGACTTGTTCACAAAAACCTGATATTTTGTTAGAGTATTTAGTTTGACCCTTTTTATAAATGTTTTGCAATTTGCTTACCTCAGTCGAAATCATGCGAAATAAACGTGGACGGGTATGAACTAAGCTGATGCCAAAATGGGTGTGAACTTTGCCTCCATCCGTCGGAGTCATATTGCAAATGAAAACTACAGCTTATTTTACGATAAATACAGCTTATTTTTAAATTTGTCCACAAAGCAAGCGTTAGACATAAAGAATTCTTATAATAATAATAAAAATAACATTGAAAGTATGTAGGTGCGCACGCGTCATCGTAAAACCGCACTTTCACTCTGAGTTGGGAAACCTTTTACCTTTTTTTTACTTGAATACCGCACAAGAGTCTCAACTGCTCCCAACCGTCTGGAGCCAGTGAGACTATGGCATCCCCGATCGGGGAATGTTGTGAGATCAACAATAGAGTTTATTTGTTGTATAGGTATGTGTAGTTTGAAGTTAATAAAACGTGAAAATTTAAGCTGTACGCGTTTAATAATTTTTATATGAATAAGATAATATGTAAACCACACTTCTGAATTGTATTCTAATATGCCGCGCACTAACGACAAATATTCGATTTTTATATTTTCCAGCAAACCTAAGTCTTTGATAGTTGGTTACATAGCGGAATCTCGTGATCCGGTTCGACATTTAAATTCATATCTAAGTAAAGATCACCAACAGATCTCACGATGTGGAAAATTCCCGACTAGCTCGACCTCAGGATAAAGATATATACATATATATATATATATATATTAAGGTGGTCCAGGCCTATATAGTAAAAAAATAATAATCAAATATAGGTGTAGCCGTACCCTTGATTTGTTACACCTACCATTCCTATGATGTGTTAAAAATTTCAGCCCCTTATCTTATATACAAGGGGGTGCTCATCGAATTATAAGTTTTTGACAAAATTTCAGGATTTAAAAAAAAACACGTAATTTAAGGTTTATTAATATTACAAGTATTTTAATCAAATAAGTATACAAATTATTTAAATATGAATAAAATTTTGTAACAAAGTAATACTTAACATAATATTAGTCGCAATCTTTCAAAACTATGTTTGTTAACTCCTTTTTGGATGTTTCAGTGGAAACGATTTTTCTGTTTTGTTCAACGATGTGAAGTAAAAATTGCTTTTCTTCCTCAGTCTTAGTGAGTAACGTGTTGTAATCTTCAAACAGTTTAACTCCTCTCTCCGCTGTATCATTAACAACACGCAAATTTGTGACGCAGCTTTTGCCTTGAAGGTAATCAACATTGTCATTCCAAGTCTCAGGAGGTAATTGCAAGAAAGAGTCCTTGATTTCAAGAACTAAGAGTGTTTTCAACGTTCTTTGTGTTGCAAAAGCATCTAATGTAACCTCTGAGGAAAGCTTAGCAGAGTCACCTCGTACTGAACGATTACCGACATCAGAATTTATTTTTTGAACAATGGCCTGTTTCTCAGCATCAGACAGCTTGTTAGAAAACAAGGGACGGCCTTTGACGGCCTCCATGGTCGAGGGGTAAGGCTCTCGACTACGAATCCGAAGGTCGCGGGTTCAAATCCCGGCGTGCGCAAGTAAATTTTATTTAATTAATTTGTGTTGTTTCACAATTAATTAATTTAAAAATAATAATAGTATATTTGCGCACGTTCCAGAGTGGAAGATACTCTCAGTATCGCCCTGGTGAAAGACCACCATTCAGAATTGAAACGTTGCTTGAAATGGCTTTTAGCCGTGTTTGGTGACCAGATCTGAATAGCCAGGTATTTCCCCACCTTCCCCTTCTCCTTCCCCTCCCCAATACCTTCAGTCTCACAGCATTCCCTAATTGGGAATGCCATAGTCTCACTGGCTCCAGACGGTTGGGAGCAGTTGGGACTCTTGTGCGATATTCATGTAAAAAAAAAAAAAAGGCAAATACAAGTAGTTCATCTGACAAATACCATAAGTGACGCTCTAAGACATCCCTAGCTGCTATACTGATTTCGGAATCAATGGATTCGTACAATTTTAAGCTCTTCCAAAGTAGTAAGTCATTTACTGGCGCATCTGCTGCCGAAGGCGCTTCGATCCAAACTCTGGTGTAGATGAGCACGCCAAAACTAACAAATCAAACAATTTGTTTTTCTTCTCTCTTGGTTAGTTTAAATGCTTGTAAATTATTTCTAAAGAGAAAAATCTTCAAAGCATACAGCAATTTCGCCATCCAACGAGCATGATGAATCGGACCTGGAGCGCGCCAATGTATCTTCGTAGGAGGTTTGTTCAAAACAATCATGGTGAGCTTTATTAGCTCTTCGTAATCATCATGAACTTGATTATCTCTAGATAGAGCGGTTGTAAGACTCTCAAGAGTATTTTTAGCGAACTGTTCTGCGTTCTTATCGAGGTCAAGACAATCATAGTCCTCCTTCGGTAATGTTTCCCAAATATCGCTGAATCTTTTGAAAAGTGGGATTTGAGGAGAGCTTGATGGCCCAAAACAAAGAGTAAATATTTTTGAAAGCATTATTTAAAATATGTGATGACGACAAGCAAGCCACAAAAGATCACATCCTGTCTTTCCTTCTAAAAGAGTGCAAGCTCCTTTTTTGGCACCGGTGTTAGAAGCAGTAGCGTCAAAACTCATAGCCCGGACTTTATTTGTGACATTCCACTGTTGCATTGTGTCAAAAACAGCATCAGATATTTGTTCCCCCGTTCCTGCAGTAAGTTTAGGTACTTCTAATAGTTTTTCACAACCATTACCAGAGACAAGAATCGGAAGGCGCTCTACTTTCTTATTGCCAGTTATATCGGTCATCAGTTTGTCGTCCCAATGAATTACTAATGGAGAGTCAATATCAAATTTTTCTTTTATATTGGAGTTGTATTCGGCTCTCGCTTTTTTCTTGCACGTCGAATACTGCTGCGAGAGATTGGGAGTGAAGCAGGATTGCAACCGAGGGCAGCAGACAATGGAATAATAATAGTCGCATTGCTTCTCGATCGGTGATCTTGTTACGATCAAGCGCACTGGTAACATGTTGTGTAAATATACCACTAGTAGACGGCTCAACGCCACAGGAACTAGAAGCACTCTTAATATTTTTTGGTACAGCCACTACAAACTCATCTTTGAACTTATCCCCTAATATGCCAGCGTTACTAGAAGTGCTACTGGAGCTGCATTCAAGTTCTATCTCTTGACTCGACACCACCGAAGATGAAGCATTACTTTTAGCAGCCATTTCTCTCAATTCTTCAGATCTTTGTTTCCGTTTTAGAGAGCGTTCTTTGACCTTTTTTAGTTTCTTGTCGATTGAGGTCATTATCATCTTACGTTCTCCTCTTTGATCGATGAGAAACGCTCTGTCTTCCGCAATTTTGATCAAATTCAAAGCGCTTCCATGGGCAATATCAAAATTTTGTCTAGTTCTTTTGTAAACAAATACTCTCTTTTTCTTTGTGCTTCAAAATTTCTTCCTCGATTTTTCTTCAATAGCAACCAGTTCTTATGAAACTTAATCAGTTTTTCAATGCAATGATTTTGTTGTCCGGTCGGAATACTAGATTTACTCCATACTTTTATAAGTTCTGGAATAAGTATATGCGCGGAGTCTTTCACATTTTTGATTCATTTAATATGTGGTGAAAACGGAGTAAAACTTGCCGAAGAGTAGGAAGTTGATTAAACCTCATCAATGGCTCAATATCTCGAACCCCAAGTAGAAAAACTTTGTCTTTTTTTCGAGTAGATGAACACATTTTATCACACTGATTTACTTCACAGTCTACGAAATAAGTGTTTAAATTTGTCTATAAAACTCTTCAGTACTTTATTTTAATATTTATTTAATAGTTTAGCACACTGCCATATTGAGACTGATAATAATTATTCATAACTCACGGTTTATATACACAAATATAGAGTAGGGGGAGAGGGGTGTTCTACAAGGATTTTATTCGAATATATGGGTTTTCTTACAATTGTTACTAAGTGGTTTTTGGCTGTCTAATTTATAATTATTTTGGTTTTTTCCAGTAGGCTTAATTACCTTGGACTTGTGGCCTTACTTCAATAATGTTTGGGAAAAACCTTAAAAGTAATATGCATTATTAATGACCTTTAATGAAATTTTACTATGTTATTACTATGAATACATGTAACAAATTCACGGAGCGGTCAGATGAAAAATAATTTAAAAAAAAATTTGGACCACCCTAATATATATACAGGGTGTATCGGCACGTACCCGACAAACTTTAACCAGCGATTCCTGAGCATATTTGGAGTAAAAAATGTTATGGCCACTTTTCTGTCCGGTAACTTTTTTTTTCTATAAAAAATAAAAAATAAATAAAATCTCCACACTCCCTCACTGTCCACAGAATAGGGGTGAAATAAACGGCAACGCCGCACTGCTGCTATCTCTTTCACGCATATCTATCTCAAGTCAAGTGTGTCGTTCCCGCTACCCGTCTAATGTCAGTGTTCAGTGTTGTTTTGGAAGTTCGCTTGTCACAACCTTTACCTACTTTCGTTGTTGTTTTGTTATCTAAGTTTTGAAGTTTTTTTTACTGTTGAAATATGCCTCTCAATTATTCACCTGCCGACCAAGCAGATATTGTGTTTGTTTATGGACTTTGCAATGGGAATTCACGAGCAGCCGTGAGAGAGTATCGCATGAGGTTTCCTGAAAGACTCGTCCCACACCATAGCACCTTTGTCCAGGTTTGTACATCATTTGTTTATTGAAACTATTTACATTCATTGATAATGCCAAAAAGCTGTCTTGAAATTTAATCATTGGGACATTAAAAACATAACAAGGGGCTACAAACTTTAAAAATGTAAATCGAACTTAAGGTGATTTGTAATCAATGGTCACGAAACGGCGTTTTAAAAAGTTTAATTTTAATATCTAATAAATGCATCATTCACTGCAATTAAATTCACTCCCTTTCTCACCATGTGATTATTTAAATGATTACAATTCAATTTCATCCCTGTGAATCTAAGATATCAACCATTCCTAGTTAAGAAAAATATGAATTAAAACACTGTGTACTATTTAACTGTAAAAAATTGAAATAAATGAAGAGAAAACCTAAGTTTTCTAATATATGCCTAAAATAAGTGTTATTTAAAAATAAAATGAGTGCAAAAGCCCGCGTCCATTTATTTGACATTTACTACTGAGCTGAATAATAAAAGTTGTTTTGTTTCAGATGTATCAACGACTGCGTGACAATGGCATCGGACGGATTGAAGGTGCCGGCGGAGGACACAATATTGTTCCTGTGGCAGTTGAGCAGAGAATCCTCAACTTGATCACCGAAGATCCTACGCTTTCCGTGCAGAAATGAAAGAAAATCTTATAAACTTAAATATTCAAAATATAACAAGACTGCATGCTTGCATTGAAAATAATGGCAGTCATTTCGAACAAATGCTCCAATAAAAAATATTACATAACCTACATGTCCGCATTTTCATTTATTATTTATTTGCTAAAATTCTCACAATGTCATTCATATCAATGCATGTGCGTGAAGGCAACAGCTGTTATTAGCAAGTGTGTCGAAAAGCGTCTTGGCTCTTTCCTACACACTAAATAATAATAGTAAAAAATGAGACGAATGCTGCCGCTGAACGAGCTAAAAATCCCCCCAATACGTAAGAATATTATTCAACGAACTCGATTAAAATGTTGCCAGGTGGGTTTTTAATCACTTTAATTTGACTTCAAAAAATAATTAATTCCATTACACGTAAAAATTATTAAAATATTTCCAAGTATTATTAAATACAATATTACAGTACAGTACTTTGAACCTTTACAATAAATTTATTTGATTTAAATTTAGTTTGTAGAATTCCATTTCAATTTTAAGAAATTTATTATTTTTAACACTATTATTATTAAATCTACAAAAGACAGTTTATTTATAAACAAGTTCTGCTAGTTGTAATTATTATTACGCGTGACAGCTGTTTCGCCTTCTGATGGCATTATAAAACTGTGTCAAATGTTTCTTTATATTAAATAATGACTTTGTAATCACCATAAAGTTATTATTTAATTTAAACTATAATGTCACATTACAAAGTAAATGTTTCATTGAACAAATTAAATGTTTCTATTTTTATTATTCTATGGCTTTATTGATTTGAGCACCTGCTTTCAATGCTATTATGCTATGGCTTTATTGATCTGAGCACCTGCTTTCAATTGAAATTTATTCGCACATTCAACGGACTGGAGTTTATGAGTAAACGCATTAATTTAAAAGAGGAACATACATTTGATTATTATTTTTAATATCGATATTTGTATCTCACAATAACAGCTACCAAAATCCGATATACGAGTACCTACACAATTATTATGTTGAATTGGGGTAAGTTGTATGGCTAAGGGAAGGAGTGGAAGTTGAGGAAGTACCTGGCTATTCAGATCTGGTCACCAAATACGGCTAGTCATTTCAAGCAACGTTTCAATTCTGAATTATGATCTTTCACCAGGGCGAGAGTCCCTTCCACTGAACGATGAAAGGAGTTATAATATAATTATAAGTCGGGAATGGATGACATGGCAAAATCGTGTGAATCAAATTGGTACCTTCGTGAGTCGGGCCATGTCAAAATTCAGAATAAAAAAGGGTGTGTACGAGCCTGCTGCGAAATGGCGTATGGTTAAGAATATTTTTTTTAAATTATAGTGGTAATTTTTTGTCGAGTTTTAAAAAAAATTACGAAGTTTTAAATAAAATAAAATTTTATAATTATTAAATTTAGCAATCTGGCAACATTAATTCACCCATGCATTCTTGACGTGTTCGCGTTTGAAACGCGTGTTGATTTGCGATGTTGCTTTCACACTTTGACAAAAGATAAAACAGTGGTGACGTGTGGTGAAAATATGAATAATACATTTTTTATAGAAAAAAAAAGTTACCGGACAGAAAAGTGGCCATAACATTTTTTACTCCAAATATGCTCAGGAATCGCTGGTTAAAGTTTGTCGGGTACGTGCCGATACACCCTGTATATATATCGTGTTCTCAGTTCGTTTATAGACAATTTGAGAAATCATCGCTTCTAGTTAATATAAATAAAAACACATATATATATATATATATATATATATATATATGTAAATGCAGGAATAGGGAATTAAAATAAAAACAATTCTCTTTTGCTATAAAAAATACCTTGCATTAAGGCCTTCATTTGGATAACGGATTCTTAGGCTCTAGGAAACGCTTTTATCTTTCTGTGGACGCATTTAGATCATTAAAGGTTAGAATAAAATGTTGACTGATTTTAGATTATTTCTGTCAACAAAAAGAGAGTGAAATAAATAAGTAAATTGGAACGATACCGGTTTAGCAACCTTCTAGTCAGGATCAAACGACTGCGTTGCACGGGTCCCCAAACTTAAGTGAATCTTTTTACCTACCTGGTCCAAGCTGACCTGCGGCTCCTGACTTGTGGTGTCCCGCCCCCAAACGAGGGTCAACTATTCGGCTAGGCCCCAAATGCCAATAATTAGAGAAAATAGTGCTGCTTTTGAGTAATTCCGTGGTAGTTTTTCAACCTTAGTTATTAGGGAATTGCTTCATGTAATGGTCTTTCCATCACCTTTTCCATCTTCTTTCCATCACCTTTTTCTTACCGTAAACCCTGGAAAATATATTTTTTTATAGAGATAACTTTCATGCTGGAAAAGCGGAAGCGGGCGACACATATCGCCTTGTGAAGCTTTTGATTACAATACATTGCAGTTGATGTTGCTCAATTCGGGAACGAGGTGGAAGAAAAAAAAGGCGTTTTCATTATAATTTAACTTCACTTGATTGGGTCAATCCCAGGGAAGAAACGGCCAATGGGGAAGAACGTGTTAAAATAAACAAAAATTAGAAATAATTTATTACATAAAAGACTCACACGGTGGGTGAGTTCGTCGGCCGATATTATAAACAAAGGTTAGAGGGCAATTATAACAAAATTTCGAAGCCAGGAACTGGAGGGTATCAAGAACGATCGATAACGAGGGCAGAGATAAATATAATACACAAAATCTTGATTACAAATAAAAAAAACTGGAAAGTGATGATGGATCTTGAATAGGGGAATAGTGCGTGTGAATCAGATTTTGGACAGAAAAATGCGTCGTGTAAAGCCCAAGCGGAAAAACGAAGGATTAGAGAAAATATTTGAAAGATCAATAGTTTCGACAGATGAAAAAAGAGAAACACAAATTTGATACATTATGGAAATTTCGGCAGAACTAAGATTTAATTCAGGCGGAACGAATGCAGTTGAAGAACAGTTTTCTAATTTGAGAAATGTAGATATTCACAATGTAAAACTAGATCGTACTACGAACGACATACCGATCAATTATAAAAATTAAACTGAAGGAAATCATTAGCAATGTTGAGATATATTGACTACTAGATTTAGATCAGTTCGACCATTTCGTCAAGCTTGCGGGGTTGTCGATACACTCTATTGATAATAGAGCACTTGGGTAAGAGTAGAAACTAACATGTAACTTGGGTAATTAAGCGTAATTAGGAACGATTAAATTAACACGTGAGGATAGGGATTGTTTACTTTATGAAAAATCATAAAACTGATGGGTTTTGGATAATCTTTGATTTATGGCGGATTTTTATAAAAATAATTTATATTCCCCATCATAAAGGATAAATTAATTCGATTTTTATTTGTAATGAGACAAAATTAGGAGGTCTAATAAAATATAGGGTAAACGTACTTTTTTCCAGTGCTGAATTAAGGAAGTCAAAATTGAAACATCCGTGAAGTTATAAAAAAAAATATATAAAATGTGGTGAAAAATCAGTCAAGGGTGGTATCAATTGATCTGGATGACAGTATATGGACGACGACAAGTACATGTGAAGGGGTAGTGCAGTTAGACCAGGGGGTTATCTTAACAATCTTATCTTAACAAACGGGTTGCAATCTTTGGAGCACAGACGTCAGGTGGGAATGCTGTCCTTGTTCCACCAGTATTTTAATGGAAGATGCTCCGAGGAACTACCGTCATTGATTCCTTCGGCACCGGTGCATAGTCGGGAAACACGCCAAACGCGCGCCCAACATTTGCACACGGTTGACATTTGTCACATGATAACAGGTCGCTTCTACGATTCGTTCTTGTGTTCAACAGATCGGCTATGGAATGATCTGCCGGCCACTGTGTTTCCTCCATCCTATAACATGGGTCTCTTCAAGACCCAAGTTCACTCCTTCCTATCCTCTAAAAGACCCTCCAAATAGCATCCCCAAAGATGGTATAGGCTTGAGGGAAATTATTTCCCTCAGGGTCTCCTGTGTGGAGTACTGTAAAAAAAAGGGGGGAAGTAATGCAACACTTTGAAACCTCATTCCAAAAAGGTATATTCATTAACTTTGACAGGTAAGATAGCGTAAGAATTGTAAAATATTTACACCAATATTAGGATCAATTAAAAATTACACGTAAATGATGCGTTAATCGATTATTCACAAGTTAGACCAGAAAAAACGTGTTACCATCAGAAAATGCACTATAAAAAACTATTGCATATATAGTCATCATCAGGGCCGAAGAGAATTTATGAAGTTGAGAAAAATTAAGAATGCGCATCTATTTATAAATTTCAATAGGAATATAATTACTATATTTACGAGATATCCGAGATCATGAATGACAAAAAAATTAGCAATAGATAATATTTTCAGAAAGAAAAACATGAATCTGAATTTTCCATTTTGAACAAAGTTCAGGAGAACGCCCTAATAGGGAATTTAGAGATGACTTACGAGTACGGACCTATTAGTAAACTCCAGAGTAATCTCGAATGGGGCGGCAACCAAAAATATGATTGTTTTTATTTGACAAGTGGATGAAAGATTGCAGACCAAATTAGTGTTATTTGGGTACGAACTTACGAGTTCTTAAGGGGGATAGTGGTATGTAGGTAGGAAAAGAAGTTATGACATTTTTATTATTATCTGGGTATAAGAATGAGTGTCTGGTCACAATTCGGAGAGTTCGCGGAGTTCGCTGGGTTCGCCGGAAATTAGTGGAGACGAGAAGTAGTTGATCGGGCGCGGAAGGGTACTAAAAGTAATTAATAGTATTTTGGATTTTAAAATTTCATTTGATTTGATTGAGTCTTGCAGTTAACCAAAGTGTCTTGTATTAGAGTTAATAATAGTCTATTTGATTTAATTTTCTTAAAAAAGGTTGCTTATGTGGTTCAATTGAAATTTTGTTAAATATAAAGTGATTAATATATGATGGATAAAGTGATTTGTGTTGAGGTTAATAATAGTCTATTTAATTTGATTTTCTTAAAAAGGTTGCTTGAGTAGTTTAATTGAAGTGTAATGATAAATAAAGTGATTAATATGTATAATAAATAAAGTGTCTTGTGTGAAAGTTAACAATAATCTATTTAATTAAATTTTCTTAAAGAGTTGCTGATCTAATTCAATAATAGTTTAGTAAATTTTAAATTTTCTAAAATCAATAATACTTAAATTAGTTTAAAGATCTTAAAAGTTACTTCAGTGAATTAACTAAAGATGGTGCTACAAATAGAATTATAATAATTAAATTATCAACGATGATAAATAATTAAAACATAGTGGAAATTTAATACATCTGAGTTCGTATCTTTAAAAGTTTCATATCATTCAGTTTTAATAACTAAAGTGGTTTTAATTTCGGTTTTAAAATTGATAAAATCCTTAAAGATTTACCAAGTGTGTTCGGCTTACGGAATAAATTTATAGGCTGTAGAGATAATTAATTAATTATATTACAGGAGGTTAAGCACAAAATTAGTAAAATTTTTAAAGTCAAGAAAAATTAATGAAAAAAATAGGTTAAACTAAATTTAATGATTTAACTTTAAATCAAGTGGAGTTCGGAAGACTAGCTTAGAATGACGATAAATTTAAATTCATTAGTATCTTTAATTTTAAAATCATTTAAATGTAAAATTAGACAAAAAATATATACAACGGAAAATATTTAAATTTAAATAATGCTGTTGTCATTAAATTGATAAAGTCGATTTTGTTCCGAACGACAAGGTGCATAGAAAGAAAAACAAACAATAAAAATAAATATTATTTAATAATAGTCGACCTTGGGGATGCAGTGAGGGTAGTTGGTTCTAGAGAGGCAGAGCGAAAGTCGCGTTCTTAGGAGGGAGTCGGTCCGGGGGTTGCATGGTGTTTTCCATGCTAAAAAAATACGTGAGAGTGGTAGTTGAGGCTTTGCGGTGTTGGTTGTGAAATTAAATTAATATATTTTGGATATGCACATAGAAGTATGGTTCGTTATATTAATTTACTAACAAGTACATTAACCAGTTTCCTAACATTTGAAAATCCAAAAATATAGAAATAAGATTGGATAAATGTTTTGTATACTTGGCCAAAGCCGTTCTGATCAATTATCGTTGTGCAAATACATTTTAAGGTACCCGAGCGGGTACATCTAAGTTCATTAAGTATTTTAAGACAACCTCTCGTGCACATCACTTTATATTTAAACGAGTACTATAGATAGTTCAATTAGCTTCACTCAATACCAGTAGTCAACTTTAAATATTTAAAAATACCTATTTTTTACATAAATACATTTAGGGGTGCATAATAATTTCCATTAGGTATTTACCTGTTTAATTGTCTTTTATTGAGTTAACTCATAATCAACAACTTCAGTACGTCTCTTTATTGACCATCACCTTGGATCCCAGTGCGCTGGGTGGATCAAGTGGACTGCCTGAGGCTCTCTATCGCGTAGAGATGCGGGGGAGAAGGGAACGATATGCCAGTCTGGCTTCGCCTAATTATCCCTTGTGGACAAAGAGACGGACTTTGGATGTTGAGCGTACCCGTTGGTCTAGAGGATGGGCCTGGTTCGCTTACCATCCTGGCGCTGGTAAGTTATTTTCCCAGAATAGCGTCGCTATTTTGGCTTTGTTTGAGAGGACTCACATTCCAAGGTGTCATGGATCAATGCCTACCTTTGACGATGTTCAATAGCGAGGGGACGTTTTCACAGTAGGGTTTGATAGATGGGAACGATTATTAATCATTGGTTTTCCTACCCGTGTTACTGCGAGGCGAAGGAACAGGATGGGCAGTGGACTCGGTCCCTTTCCTAATTTACGTGTGGAATTTTCCTGATTGTATAATGAAATAATTTTGTCGGCAGAAGCTTTCCGAGACTCTAGATTCAACAGTGATCTCGTTGTGATCGAATCATAACGAAGGCCCCACTCACCAAGTACCACACTCCAACAGGAGTTAAAGCATGTAAAACTAACTTATTATTGGGATTTATATTAGAACGTATATATGAAGGTGTTTTCTTACAGCGGGCACAAACGTTGTATTCTAATATCCTACACTCTGGGATGCGCTGGAAAAAAACTAGACAAGCAGGATAGTCATTATTTATAGTCATTATTTGTCAAGACAGATAGGATCCGGGGTTAACTTAGGTCAGACTCTAGGGAGAAAATTTATCAGATAGATAATTTTATGTTTTAGATTTGACCGCATAATGACGTGTTTAGTCGGTCTGGGAATTATATAAAGGTCGAATTCGTTAAGTTAATATAATAGTTCATAACCTAAGTTTTCAATTACCCCATGAAGTGGTCGGATGGAGACCTAAATTCTATTTCTATTTACGTATAAATACGTATATGCATGTATATATAATCACCTCTT
The DNA here is from genome assembly GCA_022606495.2 of Halesus radiatus. Taxonomy (NCBI): domain Eukaryota; kingdom Metazoa; phylum Arthropoda; class Insecta; order Trichoptera; family Limnephilidae; genus Halesus; species Halesus radiatus. The sequence continues at coordinate 25,532 of JAHDVE020011172.1, forward strand.
CCCGTAGTATGTTGATATAGTAAGATTTAATGATATCTGTTGATCTACCTACATCGTTTATCTGTGCTCCGGTGGAATACATCTGTACGAGTTGGCAACAGTGATTCAATCATTACCAAGGTTGTCAATTTGCAACTGACCCCAGTCGGTATGTTCGTCATCAAAATATAAGAAATTTGCTCCAGTTTAACGGTTATTTTTTCTTCATTTATTCTCCTTTCGTTGCTCCGTTTGATGTATTCTCAGGTTCCAGATACAAGTGAATCTAGAAATGAATGTGTATTCAGTTTCTAGATTCAAGTTGATCGGATATTTTTTATTAATTTATTCTCCTTTTGTTGCTCCGTTTGATGTATTCTCAGTTTCTAGAGATACAAACTGATCTAGAAATGAATGTGTGTTTAGTTTCTAGATACAAGTTGATCTAGAAATGAATATGTATGTAGGTACAACGAAGATTGTGAACGTGGTTTGGGCCGGGCGGGGTGAGGGGGGGGGGGGGTTATCACATGGAAATAGAACGCGAATTTATGAATTCTCTCAGTCCCACAGACAAGCCGCCAGCGTTTATCAGCGTTGAGCAAATAACTGTTGTTCAGATATTGAACTATCCCTTATTAGGGAATTCCCTAAAATCCACGGTGGTCGCCCGCTTGTAGCGAGCGAAATTTTGCGGAGCGATACAATAATTATGAGGTCTCTCTTCTTTCAAATAGCGTGTGTATGCGTTAGAAAGACAACAAACTACACATTTTTGTCAACTTGAGGAATGAAAGAACAGTTTGTAAGGTGGTAGTAAATTGTTAAAATTCAAATATTTTATAATATTCTATAAAGGGGACGGTATAAATAAAATAAAAGTTATAAATTAAATGTTGTATTTAATAAAACAGTCAATAATTGGAATTTATATTAATTATTAGAATTAATATTAATTATTAGAATTACAAGTTGTCAGCATAAGAAACTTAAAAAGTTTTTTATAAATTTCATTTCTATTTGGTATTTATATTCCAATAGGGTACCTACTTATTAGTGTGAGTTACTCTCCATTCATAAGTGAATGCTTTTGATTAAAAGAGTTAAAAAAGTTATAGGATTGTTGTACGTAGGAAACGTATTTTTTCTATAGCTACGTAATTATATTTTTTAGTATTATATTGGGTTAAACTGTACGATTTTTTTTAATATAAGAGAAAATAGTACAATTAATCGCTCATTAGAAGGTTGTTTCTTTCGCCTAAAAAATATTTTTGATATCGCCGATAAAACATAGTTTGAATTTTATTGAAACTTGTATTATTTCTAGCCTAACTCAATAAAAGAGATGTTTGTGATTAGAAAGGTTCATATTATTATTTCGTTCCTTGGTTTCCGGAACAAATTTTTTCAAAATTTCAGTTCAAATTTGCATTATCTAAGTTATAGGTAGGTAGGTATTATTCCAAGCCATCATTACGGTATGATTTTTTGTTTAATGTTTCATTTGAGATTCGTTTATATTTTTTCTTTCAACTAATAAATTAAATAAAGCTACAAAGGAGATCAAATTAATTGGTCTCCTCATTGATGAAGTTAATTTTTCATCTTGTACGTAACATTGATACGACTAAATACTTGAGTCGGGCCATAACAATTTGAATAACAGACGAGTATCTATAAGATGTATGAATGTGAACGAAGCAAGGAGTCTGTGCCAAGACAGAGTTGTGTGGCGGTCTATTCTCTCTGCCTAACCCTGCAGAAACGGCATGATGATTAGTTAAAACAATTTTTTTACTTTAAATTTTTTATTTATTATTTAAATTGGGGTATGTTGTGAGGCTGATGGCAGAAGAGATGAGAAGGAGATGGGTTAGATAAAGGTGAGGAAGTACCTGGTTATTCAGATCTGGTCACCAAATACGGCATAAGCCATTTCAAGCAATTTTTTTTACAAAAATCATATATCGTGCAGTCCTCTAACAATAAATTTATAATAAACGATTTTTCACAAAAATAACAATTAATTACTATAAATAGCTAAAATCAATTAGGTGAGCGGTTAAGTCGGTCCCAAAACTATTGTTTAGTTACGGTGGTTACAGTTCAAATACAACTTGTGCCGATTTTATTAATTTTTTCTTTTTAAATATTTTTCCACGGTGTTTTTTTCTATTATAAATTTTTGTGAAACGGTTTATCGCCAACATTGTTTAATAATCATTTTTTTAATACTTCTTTTTCAAAATATATTTTGCACGGTTTTATTTTTATTATAAATTTTAGTAAAACTGTTTCATCGTTTGAACATTAAATAATGAAAACAAATTATTGCGCACCTAATTGACTTTTATTCATGTGAGCACCGCTCAAGCAAATAAGACTTTTGTACCCCAAAATGGGGTATGTTGTGAGGCTGATGGTAGAGGGAATGGAAAGAAGATGTAGAGAAAGGTGAGGAAGTACCTGGCTATTCATATCTGGTCAAACACGGCAAAAGCCATTTAAGCAATTTTATTTGATTAATTTGTGTTATTTCACAATTTAGTCAATTAACACAACATATGCCGTAGTCCCACTGGCTCCGAATTATTTTTATACATTAATCCACACATAGGCAAGACCTATATCATCTTTGGGGATGCTGTGTTTAAGGTGTTTTTAGGGAAAGGAAGGAAATTCAGGGCAAGAAAAAGGTATGAGGGGTGGGTACGAATCTGGAGGTCAGTGCGTCCAATGGCAATGATGGGTCGAAGAGTCTGGCTGGGGACGCCAAACCTCAGCCCATGAACTTGGGCATCCTTGCGAAGTCACCAAAAGTAGTGAATCACTTGGAGTGACCTACAGCCGAGGTGTTGGTTATCCATTAAATGATTCCCGGGGCGGCGGTACCTACACCTGCCTCCCAAATTCAATTTCCTAAGTTGTAAGCAGTTGGGACTCTTGTGCAATATACGCATAGAAAAATCATACAGAATTTCATACATACTTAATTGTTAAGAGGAACGGCTGCCCAGCCTGTTTCAAACAAAATTTAATTTTGGATTTTTTTCATCAAAAAGTAGAGTAAATATCTAGTACGAATACCAAAATAAATAAATTACTTCTAATAAGAAGTAATTTATTTATTTTTGTTTTACGTTATGAAATAGAGGCCATTAAAGGAAATGATTTTTTGCGATTTTAGAGGCACTTTAACAATTATTTGGGGTCTAACGGTGATTCAAAAAAAGTATCAAGTATCTAATGCAAGTTGCAAGTATCTTATCTTATCTTATCTTGGACGAGGGGACGAAACCGGTTTGATCTCTTTTAAATGTAGCTTGTCTGGAGGACGGGAATTTGGAGGGTCTTGGACTCATGAATATGGAAGGTGCCCTTTTCCGTCGCGGTATACAAGATAAATCAGAACAAGGCACGAACTAAGGTCAGGTTCCGTATTCCAGCTGTTCAGTCTGTACGTCTGTGAGGAGGGGGTTACCAACCAGAAAAGTGGTCACCCGAGTACTTTAAGGGTTAGTCTGGAGCCGAATTGCTTGAAAACAAACCGTATTCGATCACTTATCATAACAAAAAGCTTAAAATCTAAAACCAAATCATATAATTCTTCCCAAATTTAGGAGAGGCTGGAAATGGTGCCAGAAAAGTAAAACTATACCTTTTAACCATTAATTTTTTTTTAAACTAATCCATGTAGAATAACACTTAGTACGATGAAGAAAGACGATAGTATTATGATCATTACATTTATGTATACTTAATTTAAAAATGTAACCACGTCGTATTAAATAGATCAGGAATAGTGCAACTAGTATAGCCCAGATGCTAAGTTTTCCCGTTAAAACTCACGATAGATTTAAATAGAAAATTTAGGGGCAAAGTTAGGAAAATTCTAGTGATCTTATAGGAAATTAACGTAGATTACATACTAGGATAGTAATAGAGAGTTCAGAACATCAAAATCTAAGATAGGAATGCTAGGAATATAATTCTGTCAATGGTATGCGAGAGTCTATCTGCGCTACAAAGTATAGGGGTTACCATAAAATGAGATCTTGTTTTTCCAATAATTCGAAACAAAAAAGTACACAACGGGAAATTAAGGGAAAGCTTAACGGAATTTATCATCCCCTTGGGAAAGTTCCATGCGGAAAAATGAAAATCATAGCATCATGTTAGCATAGGGCTAGGCTTCACGCGCTGGCAAAGGAGGAGAAAAACCTCAAATTGAAAGGAAAACTACAAAGACTTTTCCGATCGCATTAGTTAGGAAAATTTATGGAAGCATTAGAGGAGTCACCTCAAATCGGTGGCGAGAACAGAAATATATTGCTAAATTAAATCTTAAACGAAGAAAGGACGGGCCACCACAGTAACGAGGTTACAAACTAGAAGGGGGAGTCCATCTCATTCATAACAAATTCTTATTATAAATTATAAATCCCAGTGTCTTCATACCTTTATCAGATATTTGTTGTATGTGATTTACAAAGTTTACTTGCGTATCAAACAAAACTCCACAAATGTATTCTTAGCGGAATGTTTTAAAGAACACTTTCTTCTATATCATAAAAAGTTTTTTCTTGCGTTTTAGGTAAATTTATTATTAACATCAACAACATCTAAACACTTTTGTTCTTATTGTGAAAACATGTTTTATTTTAATTTATTTATTGTCTACAATATTATCTCACTTTTGCAATTACAGTAAAGCCTTTGAGTCCGCGGTTGCAGCCGTGGGTTTAACAGTGTGCCCGTCCAATATCTCACATTATCTTGCAGCAACGAGATGGAAGAAAATGCCATAGTTTTTTGTGTGTGGAACAACACAATTAAAAGCTACATATTTTTCCATTTGTTCAATTCGGGATTGAACCTGAAACACCTGAATGAGTTTATTTCGATCCCTTTTAGACGTAATCAGACATGATTTGGTCTTTTAAACATTGAATTTGACGATGTTATTCTTATCCCGAGAAGAGACCCTCTCGAGGTAACCATCTATTCACTGCTTCAAAGCCCTCCGAGGCGTTGGAGTTTGTGTGCCCTTTGGGGGCTTGTCAAAGGTACCATGGACTGTACTGTTATTCGCGTAACAATGGATTGGTGCTAGATAATATTAACTCCCAAATCGAAACACTAGCTTCTAAATTACTAAGTCGTAGACCTATCCCATTTATATGGAAAACACCAGTCATATACCGAAAAGCTTTCTGATTGAAGTAATCTTTATCAATCAAATGTAAAGCGATTTCTGAAAAACTATAAATATTATTGTTAAATAATGTTACATCCGAAAATTACCCACCCAAAATTGTGGGGTTTTGCATGTAAAAACTGGTGTGGACTGTAAATAACGACGACAATAATAATGATGTTTTGGTTGATGATAATAAAGGCCAGTTTTAAGGTTTAAAAGGTCGAGGAAAACCAAACACATACCGAATAATGTTGTTCTCCAAACAAAAGAGAACTCCAAAAAATTAGTGTCAGGTCACTTTGGTCCATTTATCAAAATTTTGCGTTTGATTTGTGAAGGTAAGGACTGGATAAATGACAATAAAATAGGAACTAAAGACATTATCATTTCAGAACCTAACAATTATTGTCACATCTATCTATGCTGATGATTAATTTCTTATTAAAATTGGTAATTATATTAAAATCTAATTGTTTATATAAAATTTGGCAATTATTATTTTTATTTGATTTTATAAAGGTTTGGTCAAAAGAAAAGGTGAATTTTGAATTTTGGCGGGTTGTGTACATTCGATTATCGAATTTTTTGTTTTTGTTTTGTTGGTACACATATGTTTATCGTATGTTAGCCTTATTAGCCATTTTGGATTAGTGGTTTGTTTTTGATAACTGGAAAGGTTAGTAACGTTTTTGTGTGTTCTTGGATGGAAAAAATGGATTACAGAATATGTATTAAATTTTGCGTTAAAAATGGAATAAAGTGCTCCAACGCACTTAAATTGTTGACTATGGCATTCGGCGAGTCTACTTGGTCTCAAAAAAGTGTTTATAAGTGGTACAAGCGCTTTACAGAAAGCCGGGAAGATGTTAATGACGATAAGCGTCCTGGAGTTGCACGTCAACAAACGAAGAAAACATCGAAACAGTGAAGAAAATGGTGTTGAAAAATCGTCGAATCACTATTAGCGAAGTTTCCGAGGATGTTGGCATATCAATCGGCTCATGCTATGCAATTTTCTCGGATGTTTTGGGCATGAAACGTGAGCCAGCGAAGTTCGTTCCTTAATTGCTAAATTTTGAGCAACGTCTCATTAGTATCGCTCAGGAGTTGTTGAATGACGTCAACGACGATCCAGATTTTCTCAAAAGCGTCATAACTGGTGATGAAACGTGAGTATATGGTTATGACGTCGCAACCAAGGACCAAACATCCCAATGGAAGCGGCCAGAAGAGCCAAGACCGAAAAAATCACGCCAAGTTCGATCAAATGTGAAGGTTTTGCTCACTGTTTTCTTCGATTAAAATGGCGTGGTTCATCATGAGTTCTTGCCAATAGGGCGTACGGTTAATAAGGAATACTACTAGGAAGTTATGCAACGTTTGCGTGAAGCAATACTGCTAAAACGATCGGAATTGTGGAAAAACAAATCATGGATTTTGCATCACGATAATGCACCAGCTCACACATCAATGCTTGTTCGTGATTATTTGGCCAAAAACAACACCGTAATCATGCCTCAACCACCGTATTCACCAGATTTGGCTCCCTGCGACTTTTTTCTATTCCCGAAACTGAAGAGACCAATGAAAGGAAAGCGTTTTGCCACAATTGATGAGATAAAGTCAGAATCGAAGAACGAGCTGATGGCCATACCGAAAAGCGCATTCCAGAAGTGCTTCGAGGATTGGAAGAAGCGCTGGCATAAGTGCATTATATCTGAGGGGGATTACTTTGAAGGGGAGAAAATGGATATTGATGAATAAATAAATGCTTTTCGAAAAAATTCAAAATTCACCTTTTCTTTTGTACAAACCTCGTATTTTTATTTTTTTATTTTTAAATTTAATGTAAATCAAATTTAATAATGTCATTAAGTTCTGCAAGTATTTTTAGTTGTTATTATTGTGACAGCTCTTTCGGCGTTTAAGGCCATTTTCAAACTGTGGTAAATCCACATGCGACGACTTATTTATATGATTTAATTTACCCCCACTCCTTTAAAAATTTGGATGGATGGGTAATGATTTATTATCGGTAAAACCGATTTTGTTAGAAAGCAATTAAAAGAATTCTGTGAGGTTTTCACATTTATAATGTGTTCGCTCTCGAAACATTTTGATATGTATATATAATGGTGTTACACACTTGGTTCAAATAAGACTTAATTGCGTTTTTCTGCAATAAACAAAATACTTTTTATTCATAATAGGTATTTACAATTTTAAAAATAACAAAATAAGAAATTTAAGATGATCAAAATATTCACTCACCTGCAATAAACAAAAGAAACAACATTTAAAGCCTCTATTTCGGGTGTTTTTATCTTCTTAAAAATTATAAAGCATATTGCAACAATAATAAAATTTCGCTCTCGTTAAACGTCACGGCCGTTTAGTCAGTAGTGACATCTAGCGGGCTACCAACTAACCTGTCGGTAACGCGGAAATTACAGAATTAAGAAAGCGCTAACATTAAGTAATGTGGTTTTCTTTCATCTCCCCCCTTAGGGAGAAACAATTGCAAGTGACGATACACATAATTGTTTATTTACTAACAAACACTGGACACAGTTTTGTAATATGGTAGAAATTTGATTCTTCTTTTTTGTGTCCGGCATCAACTTCATAGATTGAAAACTTTTTTCCACTTTAATTTTTATTTGACCGTAACCGGGTTTCAGCTCGTTAGAGCCATCTTCAGACTGGTACAAATTATTCTAAATCTAAATTCTATTCTAAAATAAAAATTAAAGTGGAAAAAAGTTTTAAATTTGTTTTATTATAATATACTATAATGGAATTCCACCATGTATTAACAGTTTCAAAAATAGGAATATTAAAAGTTCATTGATTGAATTGGAGATCTTCTTTAAAATTTTGTATGGTCCAATCCTCAATTCCTCCAATTTCTTCCTATTTAGTCTATTTCCATTTTCCACGTAGACTCTGTCTCCCACTTCCAATATATATTCTTTCCTCTTCAGATTGAATATTTTTTTATTATAATTGTGTGATTTTATCGTGTTTTCAAGAGCTAGTTCCCTATCTCTTTTCAGGTCTTCTTTTGTACATTTTGATTTCAATTCAAGTGGTAGAATATTCACATTTTCGCCTTCCAAAAGATATTTTTGAGCAAACTTCGTGACTGTGTGTTCCGTTTCGTTATATTTTTCTACACATTTCTGTGCAATTGTAGTCCATGCTATTTTCTTATCACTTTCATTTATTTTACATCTTATCTTATTGACTAATGTTTGATTTAGCCTTTCATTAAGCCCGTTTGAAAATGGTGCATCCACAGCTGTGAAAATCATTCTTATGTTCTCCTTCTTCAGAAATTCTTTAAATTCTTTGGAATTTATTCCAGGGTATTGGTTCGTTAATACCATATCAATATTGTAATCTTATGTCACATTTTTTATTAGTTTTATAAAATCACTGGAACTTTGATTTCTTGACGTGACAATATAAGCATATCTTGTAAAATGATCAACCAGAAGATGTAAGTATTTCTTTGTTGACCGTGATCCTCCAAAGCCCCCAATTGTATCAATACATATAATTTCAAATGGGCGTGTTGCTGGACCTAAATGTGACATTAAACCATATTTTGGCTTCCTCCTTGATTTGTTTTTTATACAAATTTTACATTCATCACAATTTTTTTTAATATTTTCGATGATATTCTTTGCCGTGTAGGATGGTGTTATTTTATTTGTCATCTGGGTTCTCCCAATGTGGCAGTATGTATCGTGGACATCTGTTATTAGAAGTTTTGCTAAGTTGCTCTGACAGTACAATTTTTTTCTTCCTTTTATTCTTTTTGTAGTAAATTTCATTTTCCAATATAAGTTTTCCATTTTGTAAGTCTAGATTGGTGTGTTGGTCATTTTTTATATCTTCTAGGTTTATTAAATTTACTACTTTTAAAAAGTCGTCAGTATTTTCATAAGGTTCTAGAACTGGATTTCTACTTAAACAGTCTGCTTCTTGGTTTGATTTTCCTGGGTTATATTTTATTTTAAAATTATATTGGGATAAATAAATGTCAAATCCCCTAGCTCCTCGTCAGTTCTAGCATTGATGTTCATATTTTCCAATGATTTATGATCTGAATAGACCATAAATTCTTTTCCCATAAGCCAGTGCTGCCAATATTTCACAGCTTCTTTTATTGCCAGACATTCTAAGTATATTGCCTTTTTCTTTTTTTGAGCTTCAGTTAATTTTTTTGAAAAATAAGCAACCGGCTTACTGTCCCCGTTTTTATCTTCTTGTTTGAGCACCGCTCCCACTCCTTTGATACTAGCATCCGTGTAAATGTTTATTGGTAGTTCAGGGTCAAAGATATTTAGAAGTGGTTTTGAACATAGCAAAGCCTTTATTTTATCAAATGATTCCTGACATTCTGTGGACCAGATGAATTTCATGTCTTTCCGTAATAAATTGTGTAACGGATCCAGGATAATTGCACCGTGTTGTACAAATTTATGATGAAAATTTATTTTTCCTAGGAATTGACGTATATTTTTTTTTGTCTCTGGAACTGGAAAGTTTTTGACAGCGGTTAAATAATCTTTCAGAGGTCTGATTGAATTTTTTTCTATTATGTGACCTAAATATTTGGCATAATTATTTGCAAAAGAACATTTCGAAAATTTTGAGTCTAAAACCTTCTGTTAGAATTGCCTCTAGTAGTGTTGATATATGTAGTATATGTTCTTCAAAAGTTCTTGAAAAAATTAATATGTCGTCTATAAAATTTACTGCAAAACTGGAAAGTTTGTATTTTCTTATGATGTTGCTCAATATTCTTTGGAAAATGGCTGGCGCAGTCCTTAATCCAAATGGGAGACACGTCCATTGAAAATGACCTTCTTGTGTTACAAATGCAGTTTTATATCTATCTTGAATTTTCAAAGGAATTGACCAAAATGCTGAATTTATATCAAAAGTAGAAAAATATTCACAGTTTACAGTTTTAACCATTAAATCCTCAATCAACGGAAAAGGTTGTGATTGAGGGACAACAATTTTGTTCAGTTCTCTGAAATCGATACATAACCTTGTTTTTTGCTCATCTTCTTTTTTATATGCCAGAGTTACTGGAGCAGCAAATGGGCTATAGGATTCCTCAATCAAATTCTTCTTTAATAGTTTTGATATTTGATTTTCTATTTCTCTTCTATCTTCCGCTGTGCATCTGTATGGACGTTTGTAACAGTATTTATCAACCATCAAGTCAATATGAGCTTCATAATGTCTCACAGTACCGACGTCATATTTATCTTTGGCGAAGACTGGTTTGTATTTTTCTATCAATTTATCGATTTCTGATTGTTGATATAAATCTAGATGGTTTAATATCATTTCAAATCCATCCGTGTTTACATGTTCATTGAAATTTATTTCACATTTGTTTATATGTTTAGTGTCTTGTTCCTCAGAATGTAAAAAAAATATTTCTTCATTTTTTTCACCTAGTACATCAGGAATTTTAATATTTATTAAATTTGAAGTATTGTTTTTTGAATAGTTATTGTTTTTTATATCCTCTTCATTGGAGGTCACTTCTTTTGGGTTTTTACATTGTATGATCTTTAATTCTTCATTTTGTATCAATTTAAATTTTTGATACAATCCAAACCAATTAGAAAATCGTAATTAAAATTTTAATTATCTACTACAAAAATATCCACAATTCTTTCTATATTGTAGATTTTTATTTTTAGTGATACCATACCTTTTGTTTTCTTCTCACCATTAATAGTCTTCAAGTTTACTATTTGTATATCACTTGTATATTCTCTTGGCTGTATCTTCAATAATTTTGCATTAATTAATGACACATTTGAACCTGAATCATAAATTCCTGAAACTTTTAAAGTATCATTTAATAGTAACTTGACTTTTATTAATGGTGGCACCTCTAGTTTTTTTGGATTCTTCTCGTTTAGTTCAATTTCCAATTCCGAGTTATTTACAGTTTTCACAACTGCTTTTTGATTTTTCTTATTAAACCAGCAATTTTCCTCAGGATGGTAACGTTTCCCCTTTTTCTCATTAACACAGATTCGGCACGGTTTTTTTTGTTCAATTTCTTTGGATTTAGTGTCAGAATATATATTACTTTTTTTTCATACTTATTCTTCCCAACAAGATGTTCCAATTTTCCTATTTTATTGTAAAGGTCTTCCGGTCCTCGTAAAGTTTCTCTGTCAATTTTATCAGCCACATAATTAGGTAAACCAAATGCTATAAAGTCTATAAGTGTCCCAGTATCAATTGATTTCATTACTTCCAGTAATGATTTTTCTTTTTTTAATGCGTACTTGAGTAACGAACCTGCTTGATATTTAAAGGCGAGAGCATATCTAATGGGTGACCATCCTTTGTTTGCAAACGTGTGACAAAAATTTTTCTCCCATATGTCCCATTCCGATTTCACTGTAAATTTCATTAGCATGCAGCTGTACCACTCTACACGCAAGCATTCCAAAAAATGTTTTAAAATTTCAATTTTCTCTTTGTCTTCGTTGATTTGGAAACATTCTTTATTAAAATCTTCAATCCACTGGTTAGCATTTGAGCTTCTGCCAGTGAATTTTCCTATCATGAAATCCTTTGCAATATTCCCTAAATTTTTAGTTTCAGATTTTGTTTTATCATCAAGCAATTTCTCTAACAGTTTTTCCAACATTTGGCTTGATCTACTAGGTATAGATTCAGCATTATTAATGTTTTCCATAATTTCTTCTAGGTAAATATCATTAAACTGTAAGTTTTGTTCTTCATCTAAATATATTGTTGACATATCATCCGTCAAGGATATCCATATTTTCCTTATTTGATGTCTTTTATTTAATGATTTTCTTACCTTGGCATAGTTTGGAGTGTTTATAAATTGTTGGTGTAGATTTGCAGGTTGGGATTCGGGTGGTTTATATGTGGTTTAAATATAGCTTTTAAAACCAATAATAATATAGGAACAAGCCTAAAAAACTCAAAAAGTAAAAAGCCCAAACTTAATAATAGTGGCATATATGAATTAAAATGTGACCACGCCGACTGCAATGCTACCTATATAGGGCAGACGGGAAGGGCTTTCTCAACTAGATTCAAAGAACATATAAGATGTTATAAAAATAAAAGCACTTCTTCAAAATCCGCAGAACATCTTTTAGTAAATAATCACGTCCTGCTTGACAACAACAGACCTAAACCCTTACATATAGAAAGAAAGGGCCTAAGATTAAATTTACTTGAACAATTAGAAATTAACAAAAGAACTAACGACCCTAATATAACATTAATTAATAAAGTAAGGAAAATTATATACTCACCGCTTCTCAGTATGTTCACATTATCAAAACAATATAATACATGTAAATAAATCAATTAAGAAAACATTGTCAGTTAAATACGAGTAAAAACACATTATAAATGTGAAAACCTCAAAGAATTCTTTTAATTGCTTTCTAACTAAATCGGTTTTACCGATAATAAATCATTACCCATCCATCCAAATTTTTAAAGGAGTGGGGGTAAATTAAATCATATAAATAAGTCGTCGCAATGTGGATTAACCACAGTTTGCAAATGGCCTTAAACGCCGAAACAGCTGTCACAATAACAACAACTAAAAATACTTGCAGAACTTAATAATAACATTATTAAATTTGATTTACATTAAATTAAAAAAATAAATTAAATGGAGTTCTACGAATTAAACACAAAAACAATCAATAAACCTCGTATTTCTAATGCTTCCGAAGCACAAACCTGCTCTATTTGTATGAATTACTTATACTCCACATTTCTATCAAAAGTACGGTAAGTGTTAATTAAGCGTTCGGCAAATTCTAAAAAACCAATACTTGTTAAACATCTAATGTGTTTTTTGACTCTAATGTTTACGTTTCTCCGCGGTTCTGCCAATATAATTTGTCGGGCAATTGTTGCAGTTAGGTTTATAGTTGCAGGATGGCTTAATGTCTCTTATTTATTTTTACAATTAGTAATTTCATCAGAAGATTTTTATTCATTTTGTGGCATCATTATTAATAAATGAATTAAAAATTACTTCGTAATCACGGCTTTATTAATATATAAATATCGAAATGTTTCGAGAGCGATGCTTTTCTCATCAGAAATATACAAATATAATAAATGGTTTAAAATTTTACACACAAATACAACCGGTTTACAATTAGACAAGAATGAAATTTTGGAAATCAGAAAAAGTGTTAATAGTCAATTAAATATAATAAGTAATCTTCCATGTTATTGTGAGTACCACACAAGAATCCCAGCTGCTCCCAAATGTCTGGAGCCAGTGAGACTATGATATCCCCAATCGGGGTATGTTGTAAGGCTGAATGTATTGAGAAGAGGAAGGAGATAGGTAGAGGAAGGTGGGGAAGTACCAGGCTATTCAGACCTGTTCAACCAAACACGGCATATATTTGCTTAATGAAAACATGAATAAGCAACAACGAACATGGAAAACAATTAACTCCATTATATCAAATAGCTCCCGAAACCCAACAATAGCTTGTAAATTGCTAGTCATAAATGACGAAGAAGTAAAAGAACCAAAGGAGATTGCAACCGCTTTCAACACATATTTTCTCTCAGTTGGGGAGAGTCTAGCATCAGTCATAAAAACTTCAAAAACTGATTTAAATACCATCTACACGGCACCTCAAGCAAAACAATCTTTTAACATGATTAGGACAAATAAAACAGAAATCTTACGGATCATATCCAACCTCAAATCTAAAGCGGCAGCTGGTTCCGATGGTATAACCTCTCTCCTTCTCAAAAACTGCAAGGAGGAACTGGTGGATGACCTCGTATTCTTAATAAATCTCTCTCTGTCAAAAGGTATCTTTCCAGACAAACTAAAAGTTGCAAAAATTATTCCTATACATAAAGACGAATGTAAAAAAAATGTCCAAAATTATCGTCCAATCTCTATACTTCCAGCTATCTCCAAAATTTTTGAATGTGTCATCAAAGAAAGACTATTGAAATATCTCGAACAAAACAAAATTCTCACCTCAAAACAATACGGGTTCAGACGACGATCTAACACTAAATGTGCAGCTTTCGATTTCATATCAAATCTGCAGAAACATATTGACCATGGAGATTTTACAGCGGCAATATTTATTGATCTAAAGAAGGCGTTTGACACGGTGGACCATAACGTATTGATCGAAAACTGAAACATTTGGGTATTGTTGGTACTCCTCTGGAACTTTTCAGATCTTACTTATCAAATCGCTTTTCGGCAGTAGAACTGGGTGGAGAAATGAGTGAATTGGGTGAAATAACATGTGGAGTGCCACAGGGATCAATTCTTGGACCGTTGCTATTTCTAATATATGTTAATGACATAACAAACTGGGGCATTAAAGGAACTCTTCAACTTTATACGGACGATACTGTAATTTTTTATAACAAAAAAAACCTAGCGGAACTTGAAATGGAAATGAATGCCGATGTTTCCCATCTCACAACCTGGTTGAGAATAAATAAACTGACCCTTAACGTAAAAAAAACGCATTATTTACTACTCGGCAACAAGAAAAATTCCAGCCTCGATATCAAAATTGGTGACAACTGCCTCGAAAAGAAAACGACAACAAAATATTTGGGCCTTATAGTAGATTCTCAACTCTCGTGGGATCTCCACATAAATCATGTAAAGGAGAAAATTACCCCCATAACTGGTGTGCTATATAGACTTCAATGATTACTACCCATTCCGTTACTAACTGCAGTATATTACGCCATGGTACATTCACACATTTCCTATCTCTGCTGTATCTGGGGCTTTGCCTCGAAGAAATTGATTGCTGATCTGCAGGTGGTTCAAAACCGAGCCCTCAGAAATGTTTTTGGACTTCCATGGGACACTCATGTCAGGGACATCTACTCAGTTTCCAGTATCCTTCCAATCACGATCCTTCCTAAGTATGAAATCACCAGCACCATCCTACAAATTACTCAACAATCAACTCACACTAACGTCAAACCACTTTACAATCAAGACATCCACAACCACAATACTCGAAATAACAATAAAATCCGCATTCCTCAAACACACACTACAAAATATGGAATAAAATCCTTAAACTACATTGCCTACACACTTTATAATTCGCTTCCAGATATGTACAAAACCATCCAGAAAAATAAAAAATCCAAAAATGATGGTATAAAGGAATACTTTTTAAGGATATTTAAAAATGAAAATCAGTAAATCCATATTTGTATATTTTGTTGTTCCCTTATATGTTTTCTCTTGTGTGTTGTTCTATTTAACTTGGCCCTATAAAATTATTTCTGTTTGTATGTGAAACTTGTATTTTTGCTGTCAATGTAAAATTGTATGTACTATCTTCTACTTATGTATTGTAAATTCCTCCCATCCTAAAATGAGTTTTGAAACTCATCGGGGTTGCTTTAGCAAGAAATAAATATATAAAAAAAAAATAAAATAAAAATATCAAGCAATGTTTCAATGATGGATGGTGGTCTTTCACCAGGGCGATACTTAAAGTATCTACTACTCTGAAACGTACCGCAAATATGCAATACATTATTTAAAATTAATCGATTGTGAAATAAAACAATTTAGTCAAATAAAATTTACTTCAAATATAGTACTCATTAAATAAGTCATATTTCTATTCATACCTACATACAAAGATATTGAATTCCGCACAATAGATCGAAGTGTTTCGATCGTTGGTGCTTATTAAGTATGCAATGGCAATCCCCCAATCAAATGGGAACTGAAGTGGTATCGAGGTGGCGGGAATAATAAACAGATTTTTTACTAGTGACTACCCACTTTACATTTCTCAAGTATTATTCCCTCAACGCTCTGTTCATATTAAATCCGTAGTAGTTTTTTTTTTAATATACATTAATTTATAATTTCTTCAAAAGATTGGCATTCACTCTGTGGCGTCAGTATTAATAAATGAATTTAAAATTATTTTGTGTTCACCATTTTATTAATATACACAAATTTTACGAAAGCGATGCTTCCTTCATCAGGAATATATAGAATACTAAAAAATAATAATGTCAAGTATAGACAAATGATAAACATAGAACACAGACGTCAGCATATCATTGATAACTCCCCAATACATATTTCAGGATGTGACATTACTCCGAAGACGTGTGTTAAATTACTCGGTGTCAATCTGGATGCAGACTTTTCCCTTAAAAGTCAAGTAAACAGAACTGAGGGTACATGGTTCTTTTAATGAGGCAAATCAAACCAGTACGGAGTATAGTTACTTTGTATAAGTCTAGTGTAAACATATGGATTTATTATATTAACATGTTGACAATTGGAAAAATTATAAAAGCAAGTAGAAGATAGAAAGGAGAAAAAGACTTGCAAAAGAATTAGATCATAAAAATAAACATAACTTAACTAACTAACTAACTAACCATCACGCCGTTTCCCCGCAGGGGTAGGCAGAGAGGACGGACCGCAAACAACTCGATCTTGGCATACACTTCTTGCTTCATTCACTTTCATACAACGTCTCATACATTCTCTTCTGTTATTCCGACTTCTGACATGGCCCGACTCAAGTATTTGATTCACTTGATTGTGCTATGTCTTCCTTGGGCGTCCCCGGCTTCTTCTTCCATTCTCATTCGCTTCATACATTCTTACCGAAAAATGCTATTGATAAACTGACGAAAATCATCTTCAATAATATCAGGAGGAATTAAATGCATCGCGATCTTCCTAGATTTAGCTAAAGCTTTTGACACCATCACGCATAAAATTCTTTTGAAAAAACCAAAGAGTTAATAGCAATGATACTCAAAGCGATCCAGACAATATTGTATTTGGTGTACCACAAGGAAGTACTTCAGGGCCTATTTTGTTCAATATATACATCAACGACCTATATAACAGTAACCTTGCCGATCACATCATCACCTTTGCTGATGATACAGTATTGATTTATGAAGGCAAAAGCTGGAGCGAAGTTCATAGTAAAGCAGAAATTGGTATAAACAAGGTTATGCAATGGTTAGACAATAACCTCCTTACTATCAATACGGATAAAACCAAATTCATACGTTTCAGTGTAACGCAAGCGGAACAACCCAAAGGTGTGCTAAACATTACTGCTCACCTTTGCAATGAAATAAATACTTGTAATTGCAATAACTTAGAATGCGTGGATAGTTTAAATTATTTAGGAATCATTATTGATAAATTCCTAAGATGGGATGAACACGTCAACTCAGCTGCCACAAAAGTCAGAAAACTCACTCACCTTTTCGTGACTATTAGAAATATTCTATATGTAAAAGATCTAAAATCAATATATTATGCCATGTGTAATTCTTTACTTGAATATGCATTCTTAGGATGGGGCGGTTGTGCAAAAAAACAATTTCGGACCCCCCGGCAAAAGCGCAGAAATTCCTAATAAGAGTCATCCTTAAAAAATCCTTTAGGTACCCCAGTGATGAATTATTCAAAGAAATGCAAGTTCTTGATATCAGACAACTGTATATCAGGAAAATGGATTACACATACATAAACAACGTCACCACTACTCGTCTATCGATCACTATCACGACACCAGACACTCAAGAAGTAACCAATAGTTTCAACAAAAACCATGACATCTCTTGCTCAAAGACAATTCTCATACTTGGGACCAAAATTGTTCAACATAATACCCGATACATGGAAAATGAAAAGTACAAACGTCCTGCGTAAACTGATCAATGTATGGCTTCTCGATTTACGGAGGGTCAAAAGCGAACATATGCCCTTTAATAGATATGTACAATTTTAATAAAACCTTCATATGTAATTCATTACTACTATACACTAAATTTAAAAAAAAACAATGCATATCATACTTTAATCTTCTACACTTTAAACTTTTATACTTTATACTTTTAACTGTTACATCTCATATGTAATTCATTTTTACTAAATTTAAACAAAATGCATATCATACTACCATCTTTTATTTTTTAAACTTTTATACTTTATATTTTAAACTTGTACATCTCAATTGTAATTCATTAGTAAAAAATGCATATAATACTTTAGTATATTATACATTAAACTTTTATTTTTCATACTTTAAACTTTTACATCTCATATGTAATTCATTATTTCTCTACAGTAAATTATCATACATACCTAAATGCATATCATACCTTTAACTTATATTCTTTAAACTTTTATACTTTATACTTAAACTTTTACATCTCATTTGGAATTCATTATTAATCTACTCTAATTTAAAAAATGCATATCATATTCTTTTTACTTTCAAATTTTACATCTCATATGTAATTCATTCTTTTCCTACAGTAAATTTATAAAATGCATATCACACTTTAAACTTTTATACTTTAAACTTCTATACTTTATACTTAAACTCTTACATCTCATACGTAATTCATTAATAATCTACACTAATTTAAAAAACGCATATCATACTTTTAACTTTTATACTTTATACTATATACTTTAAACTTTAAACTTTTATATCTCATATGTAATTCATTATTATTCTACAATACAGTACACTAAATTTAAAAAAAAAAATGCAACATACTTAAAAAAAAACACACACAATTTTTTTTTTTTTTTCTTTATGGATTCTTCCATATTCTCTCATGTGTATGTATATTAATATGAACTAAACTTATCAAGTTCACTGTCCTAAAACGGGATTTGTTCCTAGTTGGACAGTCAAAGCCTTCTTAAATATTTCTGTAAAATAATGTGTGTTTCAAATAAATATTATTATTATTATCAACAAGTACCATATTTAACATATTTTACAATTCTTTGAAATAAAAATAAATAAATGCCCTACAGTAGCAATAGTCATGCTCACTGAGTAGAGAAGATTATCTTCACATTTATGCACCTCTAACCACAGTTGACACAGGAAGAGGGAGAAATGTTTCCTGGCACTGTACACAAAACTTTGAAGACTGAGAAAAGTTCGCCTTTTAAACCTTTTGCAAAACAGAACAGAAAAGGTGAATATTTTTTACTATGAACTAAAATATTTTATTTAGCCAAATAGGCAGAATGAAAAGGCTCGTAGGCCGCGGTTCTGCATCACTGTGTTCGATGTTGGAAACGAACTGTCAGACAAAGTGAGTATCTTGGTGTTCCCATAGTAAAAACTATTTGTAAATACATGCATAAATATCCGCAATTAAATGCAAGGCAAAGTTTTGAGGTTGTGACGTGTTTTCCCAACCCTACCCCTGCCCTTTGAGTGCAAATGCACTCGAAGCAAAGTATTGAATTATGTAAGCTTAAACTTAAACATTAATTAATCCTATCTTGAAATTATTAACGGTTGATGGTTGTTATAAGTTCAAGGCAACTTAAGTAATTTCATTTTACAGTCTTCAGTTGGCAGTTGGCAGATGCATAGACAGTAGCAGATTCTTTATTCAAGGCCTTTCTTCTCCTCAAATTTTTGCGTTCAATTAAAAAATGAAAATTCATTGCCCTGACGATGGAACGGTCGTTCCGAAACCGGTATGCGTGAAAAATAAATGTGGTTAAAACAAAGTTGGATTGTTTCATTTCATTAATTATTCTTTTCATTTGACTGACTAATTACTCAAAAGGTTCCGTGACAATTCGGCGCAGTGATAAATCGGCACACATTTTAAAAGTGATATAAAGTCGTTAAAAGTATGATAACAAAAACAAAAACAAAAAAATAACCTTTTTTTTATAATATTTCACGACTTTATATCTCTTTTCAAAGGTGTGCTGATTTATCAGTGTACCGAATTGTCAGGTTCTTGTCTCATCTTGAAAACTCATTTCTAACAAATTTTTCTTCATTTGAAAGAAATTACCAACATTTTTCTGAACAAAAAAGTTATGGCGGAAATTAATTGAGTAAATACAAATTTGGGGCTAACGTATAGACCAAGGCGATGGAAATCCTTGGAAAACCTTGTTACACGCTAGATTACTTTTTCTCCCACATGTACTAACACACGTTGATGATTGTAATTCAAATAAAATCACTCGTGTCTACGTGAGAATTTATTTACCTATCAATGGCGACGGGAAGATTTACTTATATTGGTGAATCAATTCAGTGTGATTCACCGCGCCGAGTGAATAAAGTTATTCGATTTATTTCAATGGTTCCATTTTGGTATTGTACAGGTTAATGAGGAATTATTTTAAGTATGTGCGTATGTATTTATTATAATAAAATACTTTTTATAATTTCATCAAGAGATTGGTACTCACTTTGTGGCGCCATTCTTAATAAATGAATTAAAAATTACTGTGTAATCATCACTTTATTAATATACTCGTATACATATCAACATATTTCGAAAGCGATGCTTTCCTCTTCAGGAACATATAGAATACTTAAAAAAATAGTAATATCAAGTATAGACCGATGATAAACATAGAACACAATAATACAAGAATACACAAATTATAAATATAAATAAATTTATATGTTAAGTTCCAAAATATGATTGGCAAATTCAGAATAACTAGTAGATGCCTATTGCAGTTCTGCAAATAGTTTGCATTGCCAAGTCAACAGCGACTGACTACATTGTAGGAAGGTACCCACCCGATTTGACCCACTCTGACTCTTACTCTCTTCGAAAGTCGATACGCTTACCGCGGCTATCTCGGTCAGTACGAATTCAGATTCGCTAAGCCAAAATGTTTGCAAGTCGACGGGCGATTCGATCGACTTTCACGAGATACGTTGACTGCGAATCAACGAAGCGAGTCCAAATCCGGTCCGCCCAAATTCAGACTTGATGAGCCAAAATGAGCCTCGCGGTGTTTTAAACTCTACGGGCGTTCAGTCGACTTTCGCGAGACATGACTGACAGAATGGAAATTGAGCAATTCTGAGCCTCACTTTCTTTGAAATTCGATAAGCGGAAGGTCGATTTTCCCCTAAATAGGCGTGACACCTCCTTCGTTGAGCGAAAACGAACTCTAAGGTGTTTCAAATGGATAGGGCAATTAGGTCGATTTCTGCCTGGCTAGCGAAGTCGGAAATTCCGATTCCTTAGGGTATTACTATACTTAAATAATATAATATGTTATTACAAAATTAAAATTTTTTGATAATCAATCATTCTTTGGATATAATATAAGGTCTAAAAATTTTACATACAAATACAACCAGTTAACAATTAGACAAATTTGAAAATAGAAAAAGTGTTAATAGCAATTAAATATAATTCGTAATCAAATAAATATAAATATTTTCTAAATAGAAAACTCTTGAATTTATTTTCATATTAATATTAACAATAAATACAATTTCTTTTTTAATTTCTAATATGAATTTGTTATTCAATGTTTTATAATATTTTTTTATTGACTTTCTTGATTATTAATTGGCCACTTTAATCATTTTTTGTTTATGTTTATAATTTGCCTATTCTTACATTATTGTGTTCTATGTTTATCATTTGTCTGTACTTGACATTATTATTTTTTATTAAGTATTCTCTATATTCCCAAGGAAAGCATCGCTTTCGAAAAGATGTTGATATGTATATATTAATAAATTGGTGAGTACTAGGTAATTATTAATTAATTTACAAATACTTTTTACACTCGTAGTTTAACAGTGATTCCAAAGTACTTAATATTTTTCAAATAAAATTCAGCATTTCTGTCTCACAGCTGATGTATCACAACTAGGCCGAAATAAAACACTGTTTCCATCGACGTTTTTTTCCAATTCTACCAAATAATGGTGGGCATTGCTTGTTTCAAAAATAGTGTTTGGAATTTAAGAAAAAGGAGATCAAATATCTGAAGATTTTGAAATGAAATTAATTGGTTATTATTGTTATATAGGGAGAATTGGTTATATAGGGAGAATTTTAAGAATACGGTTTTCTAAAAAATATCTCCAGAATTAGCACGCATTTACAATAAGTTAAGCTATAACTCACCCTTACTAAGCTAAATTATTTTAACATGCAATAAATCTAATCCCATCAAAACGTGATTAGAGTTTAACCCCATATAGTGTTATATTAAAAATAAGATTTTATAGGTATTGAATACTGACATTTTTTATACTTGAACATAAGCTACAGCCAGTCAGTTGAAGATGTTTGTGGGAGTATTCTTCGTGTGTCAAATAATCACCGGAAGTTGGCAAGATCAGACCATAAGACCGGTCGATGGTTCATCAGGACCGGGAGAAAAGGAGCTACCGGATGTGGAATGGAGGTTTGCGGGGAGGGAAGCTGGAGGTGGGGAGGGAGGGAGGTACGGGGTACAGCCTGCCACCTACCCTCTCGCAGAGCCGTCAGCCGAGCAACAGTTAGAGACCGGCCGCCGACGCGTCGCGACGCATCTCCCCGACGCCCGGAAACACCTTACGCCATAACAAAGTAAACGTAAAAATAAACCATTCGTTTGTTTTGTCTCTTTATTTTCATTAAAGCATCATCTACGTTGTTCTCGTGGCTCGTTATTTTGACGTCTGTTCCATGTTACGTTATTGGTTTTATGTTTGCGGCTTTGAAGGATTCCTGTCTTAAGTACCTATACGGGTATGGATTAACTAGCCAGGTAAGAATTTTTTGTTTGTTTGTTGAAAAACCACATTTTAAGTCTAACAAAGGTGGATATATTAACAACCTGTGGCTTATATGGAAGAAAATCCTAAACTTTATTTCATTTAAATGAAAACCATGGCTGTGAATCTTGATACAAAAAAAACATCCCTTGATTGTGTTTTTTATTTATTTAACGTTATGATAATGTCTTCTATTACATATGTAGGGATAATTACAACTCAACTAAGTCATGTAAGTATGCTAATATCTAATCAAAAGCCGCTAAGAGCTATTGCAAGAAATTACCTTAGTTATTAAATTAATTAGATATCATGAAAAACGTGACTCAGCTATTCGTCTAGTGTCTCATGGTTCTTAAATACCAGTTCCACGGCTACCTTCTAATTTAGGTGACATCCTGAGTTAGTCAGAGGACTCAGACACATTATCTTCCTAGGACTAATCTAGCTCAGATTTTTCTGTTGACGGGGGACCTCAACTGCAAGTAGTGAATGACGCTAAAGGATGCAAGATGAACTTAAAAGTTCATTTCTTACAGTCCCATATTGACTATTTTCCCGAAAACTTGGGAGCAATGACAAGAAATAATTTTTTGATTAGTTATAAGAAAATAGAATATATTATTTAGTTCATTGTAATAAATAGGTGTTCTTATTAATTTTATTTTTTATTTTGTAAAAAACCTATATCTGATGGGATGTTACGGAAGTCATTTGTAGAATCTGTGACCTTTAAAACATATAATTTAGATAAATATCCCGTAAACTGTAAAAAAACTTTCTTTTGCAGACCTGTGAATTTTTTTTAACAAATCACTGAGATGTGTTAATTATGCCTCTGCAGTAACCTTCAGACGGCGACAGCGAGATAATCTCACAAAGTAGGTACGGCTTTATGACTTTGGCAAATTCGGTCAAATCCCCGAATCCGCAAAACGAATCATTTTTATATTTATTTCATACGCATTTTGACGGCATCCGTGGTCGATGGATATAGTCCTCGACTACTAATCTGTAGGTCGTGGGTTATTTCACAATTCATTCATTTAAAATAATATATAGCCCTGGTGTATGGCAGCGAGGCATTGAACTGGCAGAGGAAGGATGAAAATAGACTGAACCCTGTAGAATTGCGATCTCTGGGACGAATGTGTGATAAAACCATGTATGATCGTGTGAAAATTTTTGATATTCGTAAATAATGCAAGGCTGATGTTTTCGTGTGAGCAAGATTAAGAAAGGGACGCTTAGATGGTTTGGGCATGTAGAGGGAATAAACGAAGAAAGGGGTGTAAGGAGAATATATGACTCGAATGTGCATAGAAGAAGAAGCCGGGGACGTCCGAGGAAGACATGGCACGATCAAGTAAATCAAATACTTGAGTCGGGCCATGTCAGAAGTCAGAATAACAGAAGAGAATGTATGAGACGTTGTAAGAATATGAATGAAATAAGAAGTGTATGCCAAGATCAAGTTGTTTAACGGTCCGTCCCCTCTGCCTACCCCTGCGGAGAAGCTGCGTGATGGTTAGTTAGTTATAAGTAGTATGCTTGTGGCACGTTCCATAGTGGCAAGTTCTCTCAGTTTCGCTCTGGTGAAAGAACATCAGAATCGGAACACGAATCAATCACGGCTAAAGTCATCGCATTAGCCGTGATTGGTGACCAGATCTGGTACTTCCCCACCTTGCTCTTCCCATCTCCTACCCCTCACCATACCATCCGGCCTCACAACATATCCCAATTGGGGATTTAAATTTATTTTTGAGTAATACAAATGTAATAATATTATTATCAAGTTCTGCGAGTATTTTTAATTCATTGACAGTTGTTTCGGCGTTCAAAGCCATTTTAAAAGTGTCCACAGTAACTAAAATACTTGCAGAAAGTCTAATGATGAGAGAGAGCCGTGGTATTTCCAGCCACTACTCTAGTCCTTCCTTCATCATTTATAGTTTTCATCACAACGTTCTTCAAGAAGAAATTGACACTTTCCGTGTCCAGAAGATTATTGTTACGCTTTTAATCTGACTGTCAAACAACGATAGATTACACATTACTTCGAATTATTTTACAATTAAGATTGTATCAACTGTTTACACAGTGAAATAAAATATTTATTTCTATTTAATTTATTTATTAATTTTTAACGCCCCGATGGGCGTTTTACATATTTTAACATTTAAATGATTTTGTGTACAGAAAGAAAACAAGGTTTTAAGTTATATGAGTAGTTGGTATATAAGTGTGTAACATATTTATGATATATATGTTTGTATAATAATGTATAACTGCAGTTATAAAGGCAAAGGTTTTTAATTTGTAGATAATACTTTTTTTATAAATAAAAGAGTACTAGCCTGATCTACATGACACATAATATACAAGTGCATATTATAATATAGTACGAGTGCATGACATTGTGAAAAAAAACTGTGTTTTTATGTTTCGGATGACGAAAACTGTATGAAATTGCATAATAATGAACAAGTTTTTGGATTATAGATGAGTTAAAAGATAATTTAGAAATAAAGTAATTATGCAATGGCTCCTACACGATGCTCTTAAAATCGTTGCAACATAAAAATATCATTCAGTTATTTAACATATATTATGCTTTTGTTGAAGCCTATATTAACACTCAAAATAAGAGTACTGAACTTTTTATGCTATTCAAAATAAATTAAGTTTTATTTGAAAAGGTCAAAGCTTTTACGATGGACTTTATATTTTCACTCATTAAATATATTTGAAAGATCACCTTCATTTAAAACTGAACGATGACAGTAAGACGGCATCGTATTACAAAGCGATTGTATTTGTTCCACTGATTTAATGATTATTATTTTGGATTCCGTCAATAAAGAGGAAAATAATTTTAGTGGAAATACTTTTTAAAAACCTATTATAATATAGATATAGATAATTTATTTAAGATATTGAATTAAGTAAATCAATCTGTACCCCTTTTTCCTTTTGTAATTTTGTACCATTTTCCAACCGAACTTAGTTAGTCCAGCACTCAACCCATGAGATGTTTTTTTTTCAGTACAATAATATTTCACCATATTGTAAAGTTTGACATATCCATCAAAGTAACGTTAAGGCTTTTTAAATTTAAAAATATTATAACAGAGTAATTCATTTCAATGTTTTTTTATTCTCAAATTGATGCAACTAATGGGCCAATGGGAATCGAATTTCGTGTTATCTCCAATATGACTGGTTTCTAGTTGGGTATTCATTGAACGTCTGTGAAATGTGCTCAGCGAACCCCTTCACATTATGGTCTCGGTAATAGTCTATTTGGAATTGTTTATTATGTATTCGCGTGGTAATTTTATAGTTGGGTTATCATTCTCACATAACTGTCTTTTATAGGTATGTCATTCAACAGGGCACAACTCAAAGGAAAAGCAAAATAAGCAGTAAGATACTGAAACTGGATAATCTTCACAGATCATTCTAATGGGGTTTATTATAAAACCGAGGGCTTGCATGTTCTGGAAGGATATTACTTCTAAAAGATGTACTAATATCTCTGTATGTGGGGCTGAGTCATACCTATTATTTTGTGATATTACGTTATTTCACCGTTCCTAATTCGGCAGATTACCAAATTTCAATAACTGGCAGGAGTGCCGAATTGAAGAATAGACAATATCGCAAATATACATACATACTGTATCTAGTATCACACGTTTCGCGTATCAATGTCAGTATCAATGTTACGTATCAATATTAGTATTAAATTATCAAAGAAAGCAATCCCTCTGTGGCTTGACATTATACATGTTTTTGTTTTAAGCCCCTTTATTGATATTGATATATAAAGTGGCTTAAAAAAAAAATATATTCTTTTAAAATTTTAGTATTGATATCGCGTATCGATATCACGTGTCGATATCATCGCGTATATAATACTAATAATTACATTTATTTATTTGAAACACACACTATTTAAAATCAACATTAGAAAGCTTCGACTGCCCAACCAGGAACAAATTCCGTTTTAGGACAGTCGAATTGACAAGTTTAGTTCATATTAAGTACCATCTTTGTCATGTATCAATATCACGTATCGATCTAACATGTCAATATCATATATTTATCTAACATATCGATATCACACATTTATCTAACATATCGATATCACATATTTATCTAACATATCGATATCAAATATTTATCTAACATATCGATATCACTTTATCTAACATATCGATATCACACATTTATCTAACATATCGATATCACATATTTATCTAACATATCGATATCACATATTTATCTAACATATCGATATCACATATCGATATCACACATTTATCTAACATATCGATATCACAATCAGTATTTATTTATTGTATTATATATGTGGGCTTTAATATATTTAGCTAGTTATAATAGTCACACAGGTGCAAAACACATAATAGGAGGTACATAAATAAAACAATGAATAAATACAGGAATAACATAGTGTAAGTACCATTCCAAGTAATTAGCTACAGAGGCGAATATTCAAAACATACCCCAAATTCACTGATATTTTTACCCCAGAAACATATACGAGTATTAATAATTGTTGGGGATGTATGCGATAATCGTCTGTTTGTATTTGTATTCCGAGCAGTTGAACATATCTACTATATCTGAAAATATATTTCCTTCTGTGTGGAGTCTAGGTAAATGAGCATTTTTCAATTACTCAGTCCTGAAACCATTTTTTCAATTGAATAAAATTTTATATCGAGTAGTTCTAGTTGGAATATAAAATAAATTTTAAAGTCTATAAAACCATTAAATATTTTGAAAATAAATATTAGGTCAGAAACACGTCTTCTATATGAGAGTTATAATAATTTTAGCTATTTTATTTTAAGCAATTGTAATTTGTAGTTTTAATGGGTAATCCGAGTTTATAGTTAACATATATTAGAAATTTATGTTGAACTTTTTCAATGGGGTCGGAGTAAATTTTATAGTGAAGGGAAGGGAATATAGAATAATTATATTCGACTTGTCTACGAACCTAGGAAGAGTACAATAATTTCAATATATATATATTGAAAGTATTCAATAAGTATTCAAGATATGTGGATACCAAAATATCACATCCATACTTGGGACAGTTTGAACGTTAATATCTAAGGAGTCAATATCGACATATCCGATATCTTCCGGTATTATAATACGTCTACCTGTTACGAATATATTAGGTTTAGCCATAGGTGTACTTTTATTTTTTTTACATTTTTAATTAATTACCTTCAACATTTACTGTTAATTTGTGTATATGTTTGTAATTTGTTTAATCTTAGATAATTATTTTCTATGTATTTTATTTGTCTATACTTGTCATTATTTTTTTTGTATACTGTGTGTATCCTGATGAAGAAATCTTTGCTTTCGAAACATGCTGATATTTTTTATATTAAAAACAGTGGAGTAAACAAAATATTGCTTATGAATTTATTAATAATGACGCCACAAAATTAGTGTATGAATGTATTAAAAAAACAATGTATGTATTTATCTTTATATTAAATAGCCTGTTTGTATCGAACTAATAAATAAACATTAAATTACCATTGCACTTGGGGTGAACCTTTCGCTGTAAAAAATACCCTTTCTTTTTATTAGTCAAGTAATAAAAATATGGTTAAATGTATTGAATTTTTTATATAACAGATAATTTTAATTGATTTTTTTAATACGAATACCGCACAAGAGTCCCAACTGCTCCCAACCGTCTGGAGCCAGTGAGACTATGGCATTCCTAATTAGGGAATGTTGTGAGGCTGAATGTATTGGGGAGGGAAGGCGGAAGGGGTATAGGAAGGTGGGGAAATACCTGGCTATTCTCAGATCTGGCCACCAAACACGGCTAAAAGCCATTTCAAGTGACGTTTCAATTCTGAATGGTGGTCTTTCACCAGAGCGATACTGAGACTATCTTCCACCATGGAACTTGCGCATATATAATATAATGAAACAACACAAATTAATTAAATAAAAATTACTTGCGCACGCCCGGATTTGAACCCGCGATTTTCGGATTCGTAGTCGAGAACCTTACCCCTCGACCATGGAGGCCGTCAGAATTAATAGTCGCATAAACTACCATCGACAGTTGATAAGGCAGACATCGGTTCAAAGTTATCTGGAGTCATCTTGAATGACGACGGACGAGGCGCGAACCCCACCGCCGATTGGTTTTTGATCTAATAAAAGCATTCCTCCCGTTACCGGTCAGAACCTCGTTTGCATGTATTAGCTCTAGAATTGCCACAGTTATCGAAGTAACCATGTGCGATCTAACGAACCAAAACTGATACATTGTGAGCCATTCGCGGTTTCACCTTAATTCGGCTTTTACTCAGACTTTCATGGCTTAGTCTTTGAGACAAGCGTACGATTGTGAAGTTTGATAGATATTGGTTATTGCCATGAAAAAATTATTTAAAATTAAGTTTGTATCATAAACAGAATCATTCATCAAAAGTGGTGTTTGCTATTAAACAAAGTTGAGAAACGTGTTAACGACTCATATATCAAAAAACAATTTTTGCATATAGCTCTTTTTTTGTTTATGGACATATGAACAGGTGTACAATGTACACATACACATTTATAAAATTTTTGTTTTCAATTTTGTTTCAACACGTGTTTTTTCATTTAGTTAATAAAATTTTAAACAGCTAATAAGACAATTTTGTAATGTTTTTTCTTGTCCTCCACACTAGGGGTTCCTGTGCTGAAACGGACTAGGTTTTATTTAAAGACTGAATGTTTTTAAGCTCCTACGAAATTTTTTCAACATGCTGGATAACTCCTCTTCTTTGATTTTTTTTAACCAGGTTTTTATTTGATTTTTTAAATCATTTGCCATTTCTGTTTTTTTTAACATTTTTTTTTATGGCCGATGAAGGTGAATTATATAGCTTTGTGGGGAGATTTTTGTAATACCTTTGTCCGAAAGCAGCCCCTCCGTCTCCGCCCAAATTCCATCTTATATCCTCCATTACCTTATTGAGCTGGCTTAAATATAAGATCGCCATCAGTAAGTGCTAGCATCAGCTAGCACATAAAACACAGTTTAAAATTCTTTGAAATAGAAATAAATAAAAGCCCTAAGTAGCAATAACCACAGTTGACACAGGAACAGGGAGAAATGTTCCCTGGCACTGACATAAAAATTTTATAGTAAGATATATTGTCCAAAAACAGTTTTAAATGTATGAATATTCATAATGTCATTTTGGTTTACTCTCGTGTGGTAAAAATTAAGTTTCTTCGGTATTTTTGAACTTTTGAAATGTTTGATTGAAACATTCTTAGCGTAGATATTTTGGAGGTTAGGTACTGCAAACGGTTTGAAAATTTGATTCTTTTGTTGGCGTTTTTACGGTGGCTTTTAAAATGGCCTTTATACCCTTTTGGGTTTTAGACAATTGTTTTATATGGTTAGTATTTGCCGATCCACATACTAGTATACCACATTGGAAGCGGGTGTGGCATAGCGCATAGTAAACTTTTTTAACATCATTTTGACATTAGATGTTTCTGATGTTTTAAAAAAAAAGTGTATTTTGTAAAATTCCTTGTAATACCATTAATGTGATTGTCGAATATTTTCAGCTATTTTTATGCCAAGATATTTTAAACTTTCTGTATGTGTAATAAGAGGGCAAGGACGTATTGAAAAAATTGCTTTGGCATTTATGTAATTTTAGATTGTATTCATTCCCTGGTTGTCCTCTTATATTTAAGTACTTTTTAAGTTTTAAGTGCTTTGTTTTACTTATATTCAATGTAAGTGAGTTGGTTTTTAACCATTTTTGTAAAACGATGAGCCCACTTTCAGCTTCTTTGGAAGTATTTTTCCAGTTAATTTCATGAAATATTATACATAATTTTCGGCAAGGCTTACTATTTTTCCTTTGATGAATAGAGCAAAAATTTCATTTATGTAAGCCAGAAATAATAATGGTCCTAGGACACTTCCTTTTGGGACTCCATCGTTAATTGTAAGAGGCTTACTCATTTTTCCACCCATTTGTATATGATGTTCTCGTCCTGATATGTAGCTTTCTAATAGTTGTAGTACTTTTTGAGACATTTCAATTTTTCTTAAATTCCAACACAACATTTTACGATCAATAGTGTCATAAGCTTTTTGTAGATCAATAAATAGTGCCAAAGATTTTCTACCAGCGTCCAAGTTTTTGTAATAATATTTGTCAACTTTACTATTACATCTGAAGTACCTTAGTTTTCCCTAGAACCGGACTGTGTGAAAGATAATTTATTATAGTGTTCCAGATACTCTGCAATTTGTTGTTTTTTTTTTTCAATTTATTCCAGGATTTGTGAAAACGTGTTTGAGAGACTTATTGGATGGTAGTTTTGCTTCCGTTTTGATAAATTGATACTAACATACTGTGGCTTCTTTGAGGCAAGAGGGAAATATTCGTACACATTTAGATAAGGAAAGATTGACAAGGCATGTCAAAGGCTAGATCAGTTAGTTTTGAGGGTATTTGATCGTTTTGTTTGTGATAAGATCATTTCCTGGTCAAGTGTTTGAGTTAGAGAATTTATCAGTTTATTTATTTCATTTGCTGTTGTTGATCTAAGTTTCAGTAAATCTTCAGGATTTGAACCTACATACTCAATGCATACTAATGCAATGAAATCAAATATAATAATGAAAGCCTTTTAGATGGTGAACGTGTGAAGGGATCTTTCGTAAGAAAAATAACAATATAAGAGTTATTGTACGTATATCATGTTTTGTTACAAAGAATTTACTGACCTACTTCGTCATTATTTAATATTCATAAGAATAATAGATTTTAAAATACAGATAGTTCTTGACGCCGAGTAATGCAAAAAGTATAGGTACTTACATAAATATATATATAAAATGTTTGCGTAAATAATAAACATAAATAATAAATAAATTGCAAGAAGTAGGCACATACATTTAATTTTTTTTTTTAAGTATACAATAGATTATGCATTGTATTCCCAAGAGTTAAACTCATTTGTGGGATCACATGCCGAATCTGCAGTACAGTTTTCAGAAACAAACATACTTAATATTTAAAATACGTAATTAACATTCACAGTACATTAACAACATTTATAACACATAATCTACATTTGTAATAAAGACATATCACTGGTACATTATAATATAAGTGTACAGAGACACTTATTATAAAGAAACACATCACTGGTACATTATATAGTTATACTTATTACGGAGACACTTCACAACATTAATCCTTAAGATATTCATTCAAACAATCGAGTTTAAGCATCTTACTTTGAGACCTTTCACATCGGCTTGCATTTTAAATATCGTTGGGTGATTAATTGTTTTGTGTATAAGCTTTATATTCTAGAGATTTTTGTTCATGTTTTGTTGAATATATTTTTGGTATACGAGTATGTAGTTTGTTGTGATTTCTTGTGTTGTGTTGGTGTACGTTGTGATTGTAATTGAGTGTGGTGTTAGTATGTGCCAGGTGTTGAATTACATGCAAGGTAGTATTTGTAATTTCACAGGTAGGAACGGTGTTAATTTGGGAGTTTCTGTAGATGTCTTTGACGTGTGTGTCACATGGCAAAATAATAAAATATTTCGGTAACAATAATTCCACCTGAGATATGTTTTTTTTAATAATTTTTCAAACGACGCAACCTTAACTTCAACATATGATAGTATGGATATTGGTTGGAGTTATATATCGGGGTCGTTACCCACATTATCATGTTTACCAGATTAGGTCTTAAGCATTCGAGTAATGCCACTGCCTAATGCGTGCGGGGACGTTTAACGAGTAATAATAATCTAATTACACGGAGTTGCCCGTTGTCCCTCGCAACTAACAAATAGTATATACTAGAGCTGAAGAGAGGGGGGGTGTTAGGTATACGGGGTGGAAGAAATAAGAAATAAGAAATAAGAAATAAGAAATAAGAAATAAGAAATAAGAAATAAGAAATAAGAAATAAGAAATAAGAAATAAGAAATAAGAAATAAGAAATAAGAAATAAGAAATAAGAAATAAGAAATAAGAAATAAGAAATAAGAAATAAGAAATAAGAAACAAGAAACAAGAAACAAGAAACAAGAAACAAGAAACAAGAAACAAGAAACAAGAAACAAGAAACAAGAAACAAGAAACAAGAAACAAGAAACAAGAAACAAGAAACAAGAAACAAGAAACAAGAAACAGAAACAAGAAACAAGAAACAAGAAACAAGAAACAAGAAACAAGAAACAAGAAACAAGAAACAAGAAACAAGAAACAAGAAACAAGAAACAAGAAACAAGAAACAAGAAACAAGAAACAAGAAACAAGAAACAAGAAACAAGAAACAAGAAACAAGAAACTAGAAACAAGAAACAGGAAACAGGAAACAAGAAACAACAAACAACAAACAAGAAACAAGAAACAAGAAACAAGAAACAAGAAACAAGAAACAAGAAACAAGAAACAAGAAACAAGAAACAAGAAGCAAGAAACAAGAAACAAGAAACAAGAAACAAGAAACAAGAAACAAGAAACAAGAAACAAGAAACAAGAAACAAGAAACAAGAAACAAGAAACAAGAAACAAGAAACAAGAAACAAGAAACAAGAAACAAGAAACAAGAAACAAGAATCAAGAAACAATAAACAAGAAACAAGAAACAAAAAACAAGAAAACAAGAAACAAGAAATAAGAAACAAGAAAACAAGAACAAGAACAAGAAATAAGAAACAAGAACAAGAACAAGAACAAGAAATAAGAAACAAGAACAAGAACAAGAAAATAAGAAATAAAGAAACAAGAAACAAGAACAAGAAAACAAGAAATAAAGAACAAGAAACAAGAAATAAGAAATAAGAAATAAGAAACAAGAAATAAGAAACAAGAAACAAATAAGAACAAGAACAAGAACAAGAAAACAAGAACAAGAAATAAGAAGAAATAAGAAATAAGAACAAGAAATAAGAACAAGAAATAAGAAACAAGAAATAAGAACAAGAACAAGAACAAGAAAACAAGAACAAGAACAAAGGAACAAGAACAAGAACAAGAAATAAGAAATAATAAATAAGAAATAAGAAATAAGAAATAAGAAATAAGAAATAAGAAATAAGAAATAAGAAATAAGAAATAAGAAATAAGAAATAAGAAATAAGAAATAAGAAATAAGAAATAAGAAATAAGAAATAAGAAATAAGAAATAAGAAATAAGAAATAAGAAATAAGAAATAAGAAATAAGAAATGGATTAAGCAGCATTTTATTTAAAGATCCCACAAGTGGATTTTATTAGTCAATCATTACAATACTCAGAACGTCAGGTGAAGTCAGGTGAAGGCATACAAACTTTACTGTTAAGACGTGCACAAACTTAACCCCCATGAAGCCGGGCACCCCTGCTAATTCACCAAACGAATCTAACCACTTGGTGAGACCTATGACAAAGGTGTGGTTATCCATTAAATGGTTCCCGGGCAGCGGTACCTACACCTGCCTCCTAGATCGAATCTACCAGGTTGAAAGCTGTTGGGACTCTTGTGCAGTTGGGACTCTTGTGCAGTTAGGACTCTTGTGCAGTTGGGACTTTTGTTCGGAATTCTCATAGAAAAATCATATATCATTTCATACAAACTCTACTGTTAAGACGTGCATAAACTTAACCCCCATGAGCCCGGGCACCCCTACTAATTCACCAAACAAATCTAACCACTTGGTGAGACCTATGACAGTGGTGTGGTTATCTATTAAATGGTTCCTGGGGCAGCGGTACCTATACCTGCCTCCTAGATCGAATCTACCAGGTTGAAAGCAGTTGGGACTCTTGTGCAGTTGGGACTCTAGTGCAGTTGGGACTTTTGTGCGGAATTCTCATAGAAAAATCATATATCATTTCATACAAACGCTACTGTTAAGACGTGCACAAACTTAACCCCCATGAACCCGGGCACCCCTGCTAAGTCACCAAACTCAGCGAACCAATCGGGGTGTCCTATGATAGAGGTGATGCTTATCCATTAAATCCCGGGGCGGCGGTACCTACACCCGCCTTTCAAATTGAACCTCCCAGGTTGAAAGCAGTTGGGACTCTTATGCGGTTGGGACTCTTGTGCGATTGAGACTCTTGTGCAGTATTCACATAGAAAAATCATACATCATTTCATAAATACTCTACTGTTAAGACCGTAACCAACCTCACCCCCATGAACCCGGACACCCCTGCTGAGTCACCAAACATAGTGAACCACTTGAGGTGACCTATGGCAGATGTGTTGGTTATCCATTAAATGATTCCTGGGTGGCGGCGCCCACATTTGCTTCTAAAATTGAATCCCTGGTTAGAAGCAGTTGGGACTCTTGTGCGGTTGGGACTGTTGTGTGGTTGGGATTCTTGTGCGATATTCACATAGATAAAGCATACATCATTTCATACATACTCTACTGTTAAGACCTGAACAAACCTCACCCGCATGAACCCGGGCACCCCTGCTAAGTCACTAAATGTAACGAAATGTTTATCCATTAAATGGTTTCTGGGTGGCGGTGTCTACGCCTGCCTCCGAAATTGAATCTCCCAAGTTAGAAGCAGTTGGGACTCTTGTGCGTTATTCGCAAAAAAATCGTCAAGGTAGTGTTTATCCAATAAATCGTTCCGGGGCGGCGGTACCTATACTCATTAAGAACCAGTTCATAAGCAAAGCACTCCGATTGGTTAATTTAAATCGTATCAACAAATGAGCGCAGTGAAGAACCACGTGCACTCCTTGGATAAACACAGCGCCCTGATTGGTTCATTCAAATTGGATCAACAAAGGGAAAAACTGTAAAATGTATATGTGATGGAAAAATGGGCGTGGTTTACAGCAAAATCTATGTGACGAAAGTTGATCTTTTGGATCAACGTTTATATGCCTGCTTTGGTATTGGATCAACAAATTAGGGTGGATCAACAAATTCTAACGGATCAACAAATTCCTGGCGTACCGTCGCGTCTGATCAACATAGTACGAGAGGGGATCTCTCTTTATATATATATATATATATATGTATATGTATAATAATGTATAAGTGCATGACACAGAGAAGTTATAAAAGGAAAGGTTTTTAATTTTTAGGTAATATTTTTTTTGTAAATAAATATAGTACTACCCTGATCTACACGATACATAATATACAAGTGAATAGTGTAATATAATATGAGTGCATGACATTGTGAAAAAAAAAGAAATTAACTTGATTTTATATTTCGTTTGACGTAAAAATATGTGAAATTGCATAATATAGTACATGATACATAGAAAGAGAATTAGGAACAAGTTTTTTGATTGTAGATAAGTAAATAGATAATATGTAAATAAAAATTAAACAATAGCTCTTATGCGATGCTCTAATCATTGCAACATAAAAATATCATTCAGGTGTCTTTTAAACATGGGTAAACTTAATATAATACTAAATATATCTATAGCAGAGGTGAATTTGTTTCCAAGTGTATGTAGGCGAGAAATGAGTGCATGTATTTGGTAGCTAGCTCCAGAATTATTGTTACAGAATAATATATTTTGCCGAGTTTGTCAAGGAGGTACTTTGAAGTGAGCTCAGTATCAAAGTGGGACATAAGCCACTTTTTCTGAAATGCATATTTTGATTGATTATGGTGGCATGTCCGATTCTCTATCTGAATAACTGAGAAAATCTATCAAAAACGGTCATTTAATACAAGAAATCGCATGTTAAAGTTTAAAGTTTGTTTCAAAAGTGGACACTTGCAACTCATGTTTGCAACAAATTCGGACATACAATACAAAAGCATCACAAAAAGTGTCATGGCCGCTGTTATTTTGACACATTTTGACAGTTAGTCGCCAACCGCCGAATGTGAAAGTAGGTTGACAGTTTTAGGAAGAAATTTGAGGTGTTATTAAAGTTTAAAAGCATTATATTGATTAAAATTTGATAAAATGGAGATAACTAATGCTCGCAAGCGCATAACCAACCCCGAAAATTGGAAACGAGCAAAGGAAAAGACGTTAAAGTAAGTCATTTTACCCGTAATACTATTTCAAATCTGTGCTCATTTCAATGAGGTTTTCTTGTATAAATACGACGGTTGGAACTTTGAATCCTACGTTTATGAGACTAATACACCTATTTTTATGAATATATTTAAAATTAGGATTGTTTCCTAGTGAAATAATGGCATTATTGTTTGATTTTAAAATCAACCGAATTTGTTCAAATGTCATGTGCGGAGTGCGGGTGGTTCAATCGATATAATATTATGTGCAAGAAATCAGGAAATATTTTCTGGAAGAATCTTATGTGCAAGATATTATATGCAATAATATGCTTTTCTGCATGCATATTATGTGTAAGATATCACGAAATATTTAAAAAAAAAAATGCCTTTCATCATATATTTAAATGTAATAAAATATAAAAAATGATATTACATTAAATTTATTTTTAACTAATTTTAAAACTAATTGGAGGATTTATTTTTAACAATTTTATTTTAAGCGACAATTATTAAATGCATTTATTTGATTTTTTATCATTGAATCAAATAACTAATATTTTTATGTTTTTACTTAACTTAGGTATTCGTCAAAAGGCTTTCCCAGATATCCAACGTGTGATCATCGCCGTGATTTGCAGTGTAGGCTGAACGATGAATGATTTAAAGAAGTTCCATGACGCGTTCTACTCCGTCCCAGCGAAAGACAAACAAGATGCCTTTATATTGAAGTTTTGCAGAGTACGCTCACCCAAAAGACACCGCAAGGAATTTCAGCCACCAATTAAACAAACATTAAACACATTTCAATACAGCATCTTAAATAACCTGCCTACCTGCAGAAACACATTTTTGTCTGCACTGAACATTACCAAGCACAGAGTGATTGGAGTGTTTAAAAGATTCAAAAAAAATAATTGTTTGGTACCTTTGGAAACAAGGGGTGGCTCGAGAAAGTATAAATTATTTAAAAAAAAACTAGAGTCGGTAAAAAATTTCATTAAGGGGCTCAAAGGAACTGAGTCTCACTACACACGAGCTAGAAGTACAACAATTTATTTGGATTCAAGTCTTAGTATTTCTAAAATATGGAAAATGTACAATAATCAAGTACTTGATGATTTGAAAGTGAAAGAATCTCATTGTAGGAATGTCTTCAATACAAACTTTAATATAAGTTTTTCAAGTCCCAGTACAGATGAATGCAGTACATGCATCGAATTAAAAGAAAAACTGAAAATTGAAAAGGATTTCACTAAAAGGGATGATCTTGTTTTCAAATTAACACTACATAAAAAACAAGCTGATTGTTTCTTTCAATACTTGAAAGATAAACCAGACGATTGTTTTCTTATGTCGTTCGACTGCCAGAAAAACTTAGTTTTACCAAAAGTCAGTGACCAGTTGGCTTATTATTCCAGACAATTGTATTGCTACAATCTAGTTGTCGTGACTGGCACATCGAAAGACCATTTATCTCCAGATAATGTCTCCATATACACCTGGAATGAAAACCAAGCAAGAAAATCATCAAATGAAGTGGCTTCAATAATCTTCAATGAGCTGACAACAAAATCATTGGTGGGCTTCAACAATGTTAGGTTGGTGGCCGATGGATGTGCAGGCCAAAATAAAAAATTTAACCATGTTAACGATGTGTGCGAAATGGCTGCACAGTGACGCTCCAGCATCAATTACCAAGGTGGAAATAATTTTTCCCGTTACGGGACATTCTTTCCTCCTGGCAGATTGGGTATTCGGTCTAATCGAAAAAGATTTGAAAAAGAAGACGACCATAATCAGTGTAGAAGAATACCATGACATTTTCAAAACACGTGGCTCTTTGAAAACAATTGGCAG
>JAHDVE020011173.1:0-35989 GCA_022606495.2 Halesus radiatus
CCTGCTTTCATCACGAAACCCGACGAGGACTGGCCCGAAGAGCGCGCCCTCACCACGAAGCCCGATGACTCGATCCTGGAGACTAGGCCCCAATATGTCGGCCTCATATCCACGGCGGGAGAGGCCCTACCCGCTATCGAGAGGTTCTCCTCATGGTACCGCCTCATCCGCGCCACAGCATGGATACTCCGCTTCATAAGGCGTTGCCGGATGGGGTCGGGCCGACCTACCGAAGGCCCGCTACGAGCCGAGGAGCTCAAGGAGGCTGAACGCAGATGGGTGATCAGGTCCCAAGAGAATGCCTTCACCCCCGATCTTCACAACATACAGCACGGCCAGGCGCTGCCCGCCGTTAGCCGCCTAAACAGCCTGACGCCTTTCCTCGGCCCAGACGGAGTCATGCGGATGCGCTCCCGTTTGCAAGCAGTAACCGGAGCCACGAGTGTAGCCAAGACTCCGATCATCCTAGATGGCGATGACCCTTATACTCGGCTGCTGATCCGACACTACCACCAGAAGGCGGACCAACCGAGCACCGAGAAGACCATCGCAGAGGTACGGGGCAGCTTCTTCGTACTGCGGCTACGTACCACTAGCAGGAAGATCGCCCACGACTGCCCAACGTGCCGAATGCGGAAGAGCAAGCCCGTCCCACCCATTATGGGAGCGCTCCCAGAAGCTCGCCTGACGCACCATGTCCGCCCGTTCACACACTGCGGACTGGACTACTTCGGCCCTATGGAGGTCACGATTGGCAGACGCCGAGACAAGCGCTACGCGCCATACACCTAGAACTGGCTGCGTCGCTGAGTGCTGACTCGGCCATCATGGCCCTGCAACGGATGGCGGCCCGCCGAGGACAACCAGCAGTGATGTACTTCGACAACGGTACCAACTTTCATGGAGCAAACAATGAAATCCGAGATGCCGTGGAGTCGCTCAGCCAAGATGCAAGGATGCAGGATACCCTAGCCATACAGGGTATCGAGTGGCGCTTTACCCCACCTCTGAGTCCCCATATGGGGGGAGCCTGGGAAAGGCTAGTACGTTCAGTGAAGCGAGCCCTAGGAGCTACACTGAAAGAAAGAGCCCCGAGAGAGGAGACACTTCTTACGGCGCTTGCAGAAGCCGAGTTCG
Organism: Halesus radiatus; assembly: GCA_022606495.2. Taxonomy (NCBI): domain Eukaryota; kingdom Metazoa; phylum Arthropoda; class Insecta; order Trichoptera; family Limnephilidae; genus Halesus; species Halesus radiatus. The sequence goes on from JAHDVE020011173.1 coordinate 1,138, forward strand.
TGGTCAACAACCGGCCCCTGACCCACGTCTCGGCTGATCCGAGAGACGAGGAGCCCTTGACCCCCAACCACTTTCTAATGGGGTCAGCGGGAAAACGCCCTCACCTGTCACTATATGACAAAAAGGAGGAGGAGGTATGCCTCCGCCGCCAGTGGCGCATAAGCCAACAGCTAGCAGACATGTTCTGGAGGCGGTGGCTTCGTGAATACCTCCCCACCATGGCCGCCCGGCAGAAATGGCACCACCGGGCCGACCTCATCAAAGAGCACGACTTGGTGGTCATCATGGACCCCGCTCTACCCCGAAACAGCTGGCCACGCGGACGTGTAATCGAAGCTAAGCCCGCCGCTGACGGACAAGTAAGAATTGTCCGCATACAAACAGCCACCGGCATCTACGTGCGCCCAGCGGTCAAAGTCGCGGTCATACTCCCGGCACCGACGCTCGCACCAGCTTCATCACCCGCATCAGCTTCAACACCCGCATCCGCTGCAACACCCGCATCCGCTGCGACACCCGCATCCGCTGCAACACCCGCATCCGCTGCGACACCCGCATCCGCTGCACCACCAGTACCAGCTTTGACGCCCGCACCGACCCACGCCAGCCCCAGGGTGCCGATGAGGACCGCCCTCCGACGGCCCAGAGGGACTGGCCGGCGAGGTCACCGCCGGAGTACACGTCTTCACAGCTAGGCACAGACGTTACTGCACCGAGGGGAGAATATACCAGACGTGACTATCAAAGTTTGTAATACCCTCCATTTGCATAACATCAACCAGTACATAACTCAGTGGGTGGTACGACTAGATACGAAATCAACTACTGAGTTCGTGCAGTTTCGAACGAGAGACGACTCGATACGTTCTCGATCGAGCTGGCATGTAGTACTGGGCAGGCTCATAACAGACGACCTGACCACAAACGAGAGAGAGAGAGAGAAGCGACTAGATACGCGTCTCTGTTTGTTTGTCTGCACAAATAATTAATTGTGCAACGCCCGACTTTAATTTTAACCTGATAGAAGCAACTAGATACGCATCCCTATCTTGTTATGTTTGCACAAAAAGAGGATTTGTGCAAACGCCCCATTTCAGTACATATTGGCTTTCGACAAGCGTAGTTCCGGGGTTTTCGAAGAAGTGATGATGACAGTGCGCGTCATCGTTTTCTTTTTCCTACGCCCCTGAACCTCGTTTTCGTCCCGAGACGCTACTGGGTGCTAACGGGACATTTCTCCGACCCCCGCCACCCCTACGGTCGCTCCCGGCGACGGTCCCGAAACAGAGCGGGCTCTCATTGGTCGAGCCCCTCTGATCCACAAAAACCTTTCAAAATTATTGTTCTACCAAAATTGTCTGTCTTTGTAAGCGATTCCTGCGGCCGCGGTGACTGATCTAAATAAACGATCTTATCTGATCTGTTCATTAGCGCCCGCGTAATCGAGTAAACTTACTTATTTTATGTTTGTACAATGCATTTTTTGTAATCTGACGGCAAAGTATTACCTGTCCTACTTTGACCCCCATGACATACCTTGTAATAATTTTGGTTGCTTTAATAAAAAATAGGTGAAGATTGCAATAGGCTCAATTCAAGCAGAAGGTCGTGATTGACATCCTAATTTTTTGATCAAGTCGATCCAAGGTTGACAGAGTCTACGGCAGCTCGCGAAATATTCACGAGTTCAAACTGCCCGATTCGCCGCACGGTATCGCACCGAAGTACTTGAACGACGAGTGCATTTCTAAAATTCAGAGTATTCTCACGGATTCAACACGCCTTCTACCTACTTCGCCTGCATCTTCACCCGGCCTGAAAACCGACCGTGACTTTCTCTTCGCCCTCACCACCTCCTTGCAAGAAATCGTTTGCCTTTTTCAAGGCATTTCCCCCTTCCTTCCTACCCTGCTCTGAAGCGTCGAAGTGGCCAGCCTGATCTTCTTCTTCTAAAAACGTGCGGCAAGAGTTTACAGATCTTGTCCCGTACAGATAGGGATATTGAAAGAAGGGAAATATTAGCTGATACAATCAGAGTTGGTATCAGCACTCCATTGTGAACTGCTGATACCAACTCTGATGTATGGCAGTGAGGCATGAAACTGGCAGAGGAAGGATGAAAGTAGACTGAATGCTGTAGAAATGAGATCTCCGAGACGAATGTGTGGCAAAACCATGTATGATCGTGTGAAGAATGAAAGGCTGATGTAAGCGTAGTGAGCAAGATTAAGAAAGGGACGCTTAGATGGTTTGGGCATGTAGAGCGAATGAATGAAGAAAGAAGTGTAAGGAGAATATATGACGCGAATATGAATGGAAGAAGAAGCCGGGGGCGTCCAAGGAAGACGTGGCACGATCAAGTGAATCAAATACTTGAGTCGGGCTATGTCAGAAGTCGGAATAACAGAAGAGATTGTATGAGACGTTGTATGAAAGTGAATGAAGCAAGAAGTGTATGCCAAGATCGAGTTATTTGGCGGTCCGTCCTCTCTGCCTACCCCTGCGGAGAAACGGCGGATGGTTAGTTAGTTAGTTAGTTATATATTGTTAGCACTTCGAACTTAAAAATGAATGAGAGTTTGCCAAGTACATCGAGATTCGGATGTTCTCCCCAAAGAATAATTTTTTTTCGCGGAATCCTTTTATACGGGCTTCCCCCCAACCATTTAAATCCGTCAAAAATATCTTCGTCCCGAACAAGTGGTAGGACGAGTGTTTCCGAACAAAATATAAAAAGCCAAAACAAATTCTCTGGAAGGATCAGCCCCTGCAGTCATTCCCGCAATTTAGTAATGTCAAAAACACGCATTTCTAAAATCAATAATGCAAAACTACTTTATTGTATATATAAACATAAAACAATAAATTGTTTCAGCACACATAGACTACTGTTCTAGCTTTAAAAAACTCAAAATAATCCAGAATAGGGTAATGAGACAAATTTATACTGAAAATGCTCAAAGAATTATATATAATGAGTTTTAAATAAAGAATTTTCTAAATAAAATAATTAGAAATTCTTTGTGTACACCACCGTTTAATATGTATATTATTAATCCTGATGAGGGGAACTTCGCTTCCGAAACATGTTGGTATTTATATATTAAACAGTGGTGTTGTTTCGAAAGCTCTGAAAGAATCCCAATTCTGGAACTGGCGGCAAAAAAGTGAGGGAAGGAGTGAAGAGAAACGGGAGGATGCCACAGAAATTGAATAAGCCTACCTTGTTCGTGAATATCCTTAGCACTTAAATTCACCTCACTTAAACTTCACTAATCCAGAGTTGGCCAGCTGCTCTGATGTCCCGGCGGTGAACTCCCTTGTCATCCCGCGACGAGCCTTGATATCGAACTGAAGCTGGCAATATCTCCTTCCAGTGACAATAAGAATCGGATCGGGTAGGGAGGGGTGGGTAGTCAACTATGTTACAATTATGCATTTACGATGCCAAAACAGGTGTAAGCATAGTATTTCCCATTAATTTTATTAATAATGACTCCACAAATTAATATTACTTTTATTTAAGAGATTAAGAAAGAATTTTCTATTTCGTTTTTATTTTTATTTACAAAGTTTACTGAGACAAACTGTATTACAATAAAAACTTCCAGTCACACTATACAAGACAGAAATAAGATATTAGGGAAAAAAATACAAATAAATCCCAAATACACAATTGTTTACTATATAAAGGCATTAAAATGTATGATTTAGTTTTCAGAGAAACTAAAAATGTATCTAGATTAAGTATATTTAAAGAAAGATATAAAAATTATGTATGTAATAAGTATTAGAAATAAGCAATACGTAAATTAAAATATTAAAAAAATATATATACAAGTTTGTATTTTATCAATTGAACATATTTTTAACAAATCTCAAAATGAAACATGAATAAATTAAAACAGATAAATTATACACTCTAACCACTGAACTAATGGTATCTAATTTTTTTCCGTAATTTTTATAGAAAAGAAATTTCTTTTTTACATCCTTAATTAATTGCCACATTTTTTGATGCTATCATTTTTCCTATGACTGCCAAGTCCTTATGAATATATATCATGTCACATTTATGGAGTTTGGAGAAACAATAATAAGTTCTGTTGGAAACACGTCTTCCGAATTGTTCGGCAACGGTTGACCGAATCACAAATATAAGGGTATCACCCAAAACAATGTAGTTTCTAGCATGTTATGGTGTCCCCTGCTCAAGCTGTTTTTAGAGTTCTGGACCCACTATTGGCCGGGAAAATTGAAAAAAAAATTGCTTCATTAGAATTTAGGCCAAAAATGTGTACCACTCGCAATAATCAATTAAAAACTGTAAAATAATTCTTGTTATTAGTTCTTGAGCAATAAAATAAGGAGATTTATAAATAAATTCTCGAAAAAAAGTACCTTAAACTTTTGATTCTGAAGTTACTCAGAACTCCCTTCAAAATACTTACTACAAAAGCGGGTATTTTTCTCAGTCGTTGAACTTATTTTCTACTACCTGATGTGTACCCGGCCTTGCTCGGGTACAATAATTGGTTTGACAGCGAAAGTAACTATCTCCAAATAAAGAAACATTCATTTGAATATTTTATTTCATTCCAAACGTTTATTTTTTCAAAATATATATTTCCATTTTGAAAATGTTCTACCATAAAAAACTTTCTTCTTTTGAATATGCAATCTGTGGCTAACCAGAGTGTTATATCTATGGGATAACCTAAATAAAACATGGCGGGTTCAATGTTTTTCATACTAATTTTAAAACGTTATATCAACAGTTTTACATATTGGATTTCATTCAAACTACTCTCTAAATCTTCCCGGCACTAATAATGACAAACTGCTATTTTCAGCGAAACCGGTCCAGCAATTTTCGAGAAAATCGAGGACAAACAAACAAACAAACTTACATTGATTTATATATATATAGATTACGAATGTTTTGTGAAAGTTATTTGTTAAAAAAAAAAATACCTTAAAAAAATTCAGCAATTCGCAATTCCAATGAATACTGTAACATTCTAAAAGGAAGAACTCCATTGAAAGCACGAATGTACGGCTTTCTTCATGGTAGAATGTTATACAATTATTATGTAGCTACTCCGGACATATTTTACCATTGAATTCAGTACTTTAAATGGCCGTGAATCTTTACCGTTTCTTTTGTGCCGAATTAATAAATTCTTTTACGTTTATAAATAATAATAATAATAATGTCTTTATTTCAGCAGAACAAAGCGGTGAGTGCAATACTCTGTCTGCCATATAAAAAGAATACATTTAAAAAATAATAAAAAATAACAAGATGTAGAAATAGAATATAAAAAATAAATAAAAATAAAAATAAAATAGAATTAAAATAACATATTTAGCACTTATGCTACAGTGGCCTGAGGGAAATTCTCCATCTACGATGTAGGGGCGCGCCCTGCCACTGGGGGACAGCCTGGACAAGAGTGTTTTCCGATCTCCGGTAGCGCTGACTCGTCCCGGCCATTCTGTGGTGCATCGTAGCAGCGAACCCATGCACCCTTCCCTCTGCGAACATCTGTGAGGCGCTGCATCTCCAAGGGAGGCCGAACAGCGCCCTGTAAGCGTGGTTATATTGCACTCGGAATGTATCCATGACGCCTTGTTCATAGTTCGCTAGTGTAAAAGCTCATGCAGTATGTCTGGAATAGTTGCTTTTTCACCGGAGGACTGCACCTATTAAATCTCCTGGCGAGCATGTTGGCACGTATGCTCAGTGCTCTTTTTTGGCGTTCTATGTCATTTTTATCGTTTAGGTCATCAGTGATGACATGCCCCAAGTATTTGATTTCGCTGCAGATTTCAAGATTGGCTCCGCCGAAACGTATGACAGCAGGACCCGTATTTGCTTTGAAAATCAGCAATGACAATTTTTTAGCATTATGCATCAGCCCGTGATTCAAGTAATTTTCGCTGTTCATCGGTAAATTGGTTTTTGTAAGCCCAGTATGCTGTGTAAGTATAGTAGCTCAATATGCTTATTTATGTAACTAACATACCAAATTGTTAACGAAATCGAATAAATTAATATAAAATAACAAATTAATTTCGTTTTAAGTATGATTTTATGTCGTTTTTAAAACAATTAATAAATCTGGATTGACAAATGATAAAATATCCAGCATTGCCGTCATAGTTACCGCCCGGGACGATATCGCGGGTGAAATTGACAACTGTGTGACGTCATATGATGCTAAATTCCATGGCTCACACTTAAAACTTCAAAATGGTCCGTTTTTACGAGTTAACAAGAATAAAATCTTTTAAATTTATAGTATTATGAAAAATCCACAAAAACACTGGCGTTTAAGATAGTCCCAACCTTCCTCTCTCCCGTCTCTGTCCCCTATCCACTTTCTTTAGTGTCAGATGAATTGTGTATGAAAGTAAACTTGCATTTCGTGTTTATTTTTTTTTTGTGATATTTCACAATAGTCCCAGCTGCTCCCAACCGTCTGGAGTCAGTAAGACTATGGCATCCCCAATTGGGCAATGTTGTGAGACTGAAGGTGTTGTGGGAGGGGAAGGAGATGGGGAAGACGGAAGGTGGGAAGTACCAAGATATTCAGATCTCGTTACCAAACACGGCTAAAACTATTTCAAGCAATATTTCGTTTGGATAGTGGTCTTTCACGAGGGTGATACTGACAGTATCTACCACCCTGGTACGTGCCGCAAATATACTACATATCGTTTATATCAAGGGGGTGTCCAAGTTTGCTTTAAAAATCCTTTATTTATATATCCGAACCGTCAGGGTCTTTCGGGATTCGGGATACCCGTACTCTAAGAATGTTGTACTTCTGTTCAGTCCGCAGTGGGCTGGAGAGTGGGTCGGCTATCTGGATTCTGGAATCCTCGCGAGGTCTAGTGCTCCCTCACGTTGGAGAGCGTTCAGATAAAGTTTTTGAGATTTCTCTACATGAGTGGCTCTATCCAACTAACTTTCTACGGGGCATGTTCGGATTTCCCTCCCTGCAGCTCAGAAGGGAGGGGTACGCCGCTACCAATTTTTTTAGACTGCTGCGAGGCTCTATAGAGAATTCAGCTATTCTGGAACGCATAAATCTGTATGTTCCGATGACTATCTAAGACAGGGGGAGGTCATAGATTATTCTATCTCCCTATCTGTAGGACCAACATGTCCTATAGGGACATCCTATTGATTTTTAAAGAGCCTCTCCTCATTGATCCAATTTCCACCACTGCCAGCAATTTGTTTTTTCTTTATTTTTTTTTATATCTTTTTAAATTAAGTTCTCATAGTTAAAATAATTTTAAAGTTTTAATTTTTCAAAGGCCACTAAAACGCTCCAAATCTATGGGCCGGTCGGTTTTGATCATTTTTGAGGTTATAATGTCAAAACAAGGATGAGTTTCACCGTACATAATTTTATATTCTATTCATGTAAAACGATAAATAAACATAAGTAGTAAAGTTATGTGCCTTTTAAGAAACTAACTTAAAGAATAATAATAGTATTAAGCATTAACATTATCATAATATCCGTATTGATAAGAGTTTTAGTCATGAATACTCTAATTTATTTCATTAATAATAGTTATTTATATTGAACAAGAATTATAGAGCTTAAAGTCGCTTAAATTAAATTTAAATTTACAAGAATACACAAGAAATACAAAACAAAAACGAAAAATAAAAATGTCCATACTAATCCAAAAACAAAACGCGCATATGACATCAGATGTTCTAAATCAATGGTACCAACATAGCATAGTGTTTTGATGAGATGATTTTTTATTCACTTTTAAATAACGATTTGTAATTTCTACGTATAATTTATATAATGAAAGTTATATATTCAGAATCGGTGTTTGCTGATCTATGTGAATATATATTTTTAAAGCCATTACTTGAGTTCCTTATTCACTGTTTGTAATTTATAAGGAATTAGAAATAAATAATCATCATTATATCTATTAACATTTCCCTAATTGGTGATGCTAAGGTACCACACGTGCGGTACATAACGTGTAAAAGTAATTTAGAATAGGAGCAGAAATCACATAATACGATTGGAGAACTGCTCTTTACTGAAACTTGTTTTTATAATATTCTGAAATGGCGGTGTGTAGCACGTCTGTATATGTGGTAAACGTATGTATATGTGGTAAACGGCGTGTGGTGTGCGGTTGTGTATATTGACATTGCTGGAGTATCCCGGTGTTGGAGTATTGGAGGGGTATCGGAGTGTTTGTTTGCAGAGCCTGCACGAGTGCGGCGTATCTCGTGATCGCGGTGTCGCGGTGTCGTGGTGTGTTGATGTCGCGGTTCCAAGGACGACCGGTCCCAAGCAACAAGGCAGCAAGCTACAACCTACAAGCTGCGGACCGGTGCCCGGAGACCGGAGACCGGTGGATTCGGTAATTGGCACTCCTCGCTTCAGCACTCACAGACTTACTACATTCTTCTTCGTGGCTTCAGGCTTGTTCATCTTACCCGCTTTATTTTAGCATTAAGGAGCGGATTGCCTTGTTGCTTTGATTTTAAGACATGTTTTCTAGTCTTGTTTTCTACTTGGACCGAGGAAAAGTTGAACTGACTGTAAGAACAGACCAGGGGGCCGAGTCTGTATCTTTTGCGTTAGCTAACGCAAGTTGCATTTTGACAGTTTGGTAGTCCGCATAGGTTAAGTTTGCGTTTTTCGTTAAGAGACAAATCCGTAACGCAAACGCTGCGTTTATGAAAACTGACGAAATGTGTTGTTTATGGACGATTTTACTTGCGTTAGCTGACGCAAAAGATACAGACTTGGCCCCAGGGTGGGAATATCTGGGAACCGGAGAACAGAAACAGGACCATAATGTAAAGAGACTAAGCATAAAAGAGTGAAGATTGCCCAGATGATAAACAACCGAAGATATGAAAAGCAACAGAAGAAGGAGAAAAGAAGGCGTAAGCAATGAGCTTTCTTTAAAATCTGACAGGGAAGCAAGAAAGATCTCATTAATTCACATGTGCCTCAAAAGTCTCGTAACTAAATTTGGCTATTTGAAGATTTGCTTTAATAGTTCGCACCCACTACAACTATAATGTCATAAGTCAAAAATCGGATGTTTAGAGTTAAGCACTACGATAGTTTGATAGTAAGTGGAATATCTTTAAAAGAACATTCAACAAAAATGCCACAACTTAAACTAGCATGGAAGGAGACTAGATTCAGCTACTTTACTACAAGTCCTTTTCAATATCCCCTCCCGTAGACTCCCGTAGACTCAGAAATAATGAACTGCTCTTCTCCAATCGACACTCAACTAATTATGGATACTGTTCACCATTGTCCATTATTTTTTGGTGTAAGCTCAAATGATTTTTAGAGTAAAGAAAATATTATAATTGTTCTTTGTTGAATTGACTCTTCCAGGTGTTGATATGATTTTTCACTTCTACTTTGTTATGATTATTTTGACGTTCCTTAATTCATGTACTAAAATTTACATAATTTTTCCAATTTCGTGTTACTTATGTTATAAATTGGACGTTAGTCTGTTTAAATCTTCTCTATATATAAAAATGAATGGTTGTCAGTGTGTTCTCGATTTTTTCAAAAACTACTCAACCGGTTTCGCTGAAAATAGCACAGTTTGTCCTTATTAGTACCGGGAAGGTTTAGCAAGTAGTTTGAATGAAATCCAATATGTAAAACTGTTGCTATATCGTTTTAGAATTAGTATGAAAAATATTGAACCCGCTATGTTGTATTGAGGTTAGCCCATGTATATACCATATGGTTAGCCACAGATTACATATTCCAAAGAAGAAGGTTTGTTTGGGTAGATTATATTCAAAATGGAAAACACAAGTAGGTACCTACATAAGAACTTTGAAGAAGGTTTGTTTGCGTAGAATATTTTCAAAATGGAAAACACAAGTAGGTACCTACATAAGAACTTTTTTTATTTAGATATGTTTTGAAAAAATAAATGTTTGGAATGAAATAAAATTTTAAAATGATTGTTTCTTTGTTTGGAGATAGTAATAATCGTCACAAAGCATTACTTTCGACAAGCGAGAATTCACAACTTCACAATTTACAGGCCGGGTACACATCAGCTAGTAAATAAATAAATACTGCAGTGAAGAAACTCATTTACCTATATTTGTGGCACGTTCAGAGTGGTTGGTACTCTCAGTATTACCCTGGTGAAAGACCACCATTCAGAATCCAATCTTTGCTTGATGCAGATTTACCTGTGTTTGGTTTTATGCCCTTTAGACTAACTTTTTTGAGCTTTATAACTAGATAATATTATAAATCACACATTCAAATTGTATTGCACAGATAAAACTCTCGATTCATGATTGTCATTATCCATATTATATTCAAAAGATATTTTAATTTACGCATTCAAAAACCAGGATAACTTTGTGCATACAAACTCGGGTCGATTCACAAGATCCTCATACAACTTACATTCCACCAACCTACAACTAAAACAACTTTCGAAGAAAGAAATTTTGCAATATTTCTCTATAATATAACATCCTCCCTCTAGCAATAAAAGCGATTACAAAATTAACCGACTTCAAAAGAAGTATTAAGATATGGATTATGGACACGGGAAGGAAGAATATAGACATGATGTTGCAAACGACATATTTTCTTCTAGATTTTAGAATTTTTATTCATTTATTGCTTTATAATTTTCCTCTAGTGATATTTTAACATAATTACAAAAAGTTACTTGGAAAATTAACAAACTTACAGAAAACTCGACCTAATTCATAATCCATACATAAAACTATGAACAATGTGACTTTATAACGGGGTACCCACAGCAAGGTCACATTTTTTGCGACTTTCGTAAGACATTACGAAAAATAAATAATTAAATATATTATGCACAGTGAGGACGCAAAACTTTTTAGTCCATTATCTCAAATTGACTTGACTGCAGCGTGCATTTGCGGATAAGCGAATTGTGATACCCATCATATTATATAAATGAAACATGAGTGTTTCGGTATGTTGTGTTGACGCCATCTAATTTGTATCACTTCGGCTCATTCCGTCATAACAACCTCTTGGGATTTAGGATATCACTATAAGAGGCGTAGTTGGCGTAGTATACCTACTTGATCATTCCAGTTATCCGTGCTGAGATGTTATCTGGTACTCTGTTATCGGGGACATCACGTATTCAAAACAGCTCTGTATTTAGAATTTAGACATTGCGGCACCTCGTCGCAAATATAAATAACGTTGTCGTGATTCTGCACGCGTTTATACTTAAGGGGAACGGCTGCGCGGCCTGTTTCATACAAAAGTTAGTTTTGGATTTGAGTCCAAAATACTCTTTATTTTTGTTTTGCATTATGTAGGCCATTAAAGGATTCGATTTATCGCGATTTTAGAGGCACCTTTAGCAATTATTAGGGGGCTAACGGTGATTTAAAGTTTTGTCCCGTTGACTTTGAAAATATAATGAAATATAAAAAACGATTTTTTTTTAATATTAAAATAAGCAATATGGTGGACTTTAAATTAAATTAAAACGACCAACTTACGTTGGAACACAAATTTGCCACAATTTAAAATATCGACCCGAAAAAACGTTTTTTTTGTATTTTTATTTACGTAATCATATTTAAATATCAAATATGATAATTTAAAAAAAAAATACAATAAACCCGCAAATATTTTGCCTCTAAAAATTTGAAAATTGTTTTATTTCATCACCTCTACTTCATAATTTAAAACAAAAATACTTATCATCCATACTAGATATTTACTAAACCTTTAATTAAAAAATATATATCATTTAGTTTGGACGGTTATTTTGGTCTCAAATTCAAAATTAAGTTATGTATGAAACAGGCGGCGCAGTCATTTCTCTTGATTATTTATTTTTTTAAAACTAGCGGTGCTATTTTTCCATTTAAGTACTTTACAATAAATTTAGAAGACTCTTGTCAGAAATACTGAGAGAGGTAATACTCTTTTGAAGACAATATTAACATTCCATTGACATTTTTGACCGTTATTGTTAGGTTAGATTAGGTTAGTTAAAGAAGCTCACAAACGCTTCCATTTCAGACATTTACGTAGCTATTTCGAAGAAAATTAATTTGGTTCACTTGATCGTGCCACGTCTTCTACCATTCACACATGTATAAAAAAATAGCCTTAAAAAGTTAAGGTTATATGCATATGTAGGTTGGGTTTAGAATTTGGGACCTCTCATTCAAAAACACACCACTGCCACAGAGGTCGTGTTCCCTGAACAATTAGATTTCGTGTATTCCTCTGTCAAACTATTTCGTTTAAAACTCCCACAGTCAAATTCGGCAATCAATTAACAGTGTGAAAATAATAGCATCAAGAAATTCTCTCATAACCTCACACACGAAACTCTAACCATGACCTTCCCGCGCTGGCTGACTGCGGACGTTGGTGGTTGGTACAGACCATCGAAGTATTTAGTACCCATACTCTTATGTACAGACACTCACATACAGATTGGTGCTTGGCTCTCACGCGGGACCAAACCGTAGATATATTCATCATACAGCCATGGAAAAAAGGAAGAAGACGAACGGCGGGAAGTAAAACAAAAAGAACAATGCAGACATTTTGAATAAAGAACAATGGGTGTTTACGTCGCGCCGGCACCAGAACGGAACAGCCTGAGAAAGAAAGAACAAACCAACAAAGAACCGATCCTAACAAATGCTATTTGAAAACGTGCGATTCGTGTTAGATAATATTATATATTACTAGACATCGGATTATATGCGCTATCAAAATGGCGAAATATGCACTATCAATACCAAAATATGCACTAACGATCAGTGGCGGTTTTCTCAGAAGTGCGTTTGTGCAGCGAACTTGTATTATAATTTACCACAAATTATTTTTTTACACTATTTAAATTCCGTACTAAAAAATCCACCTAAGTTTGTACGGAATAGTATTTTTCATCAGTTTCTGATGTAAATTAAATAAAAATAGAAATAATGTTTTACATTTTTCAGAAGAGTGGCAGGAGTTACAAAATGGGATCGAATTAGAAACGATTTGAGATGAGCTAAACATCGAAACACTGTTATTATTCATTTAAAAAAAATCGCAATAAGGACCTTCAAACTTAAATATTATTTCGTTTTTTTTTTCGTTTTTTTTATAGAGTTAGTTTTCATAGTTAAAATAATTTTCTATGTTTCATTTTTCAAAGGTCACCAAAGCGCTCCAAATCTATGGCCAGTAAGTTTTGATCAGTTTTGTGGTTAGAATATCAAACGTCAAAACAAGGATGAGCTTTATTGTACAAAATTGTATATTTCATTCTTGGAAATCCATAACTAAACATAAGTAATAAAATTATGTACTTTTTTTAGAAACTTTAACTCAAAGAATAATAATAGTATTGACCATTAACATTATCATAATATCCGTATTGATAATTGGTTTGATCATGAATTCTCTAATTTCTTTCATTGACAATAGTTAACATTATATTAAACAACAAAACACATTTAAAATTAAAAACAAAATCGAAAAAAATATTTTTTTCATACTAATCCAAAAACAGAATGCTCGCGTGACGTCAGATGTTCCAAATCCAATAGTACCAACATAACACGGTGTTTTGATGAGCTGATTTTTTATTCACTTTTATATAACGATTTATAAATTCTACGTATAATTATATACAATGAAAGTTGTACTTTTATATTCAGAATCGCCTTTTGCTGATCTATATGAATATATATTTTTAAAGTCTTTATATTTTTCACTGGAGTTCCTTATTGAGGTGGCTTGGTTGAATGCCAAATGATTTTAATTCTTCTGAAAATACGGCGATTCCAGAGGGAATATGCCCAGTGGGACCCAGACATAGTCGGAAGAAGCAACTCCAGAGGTTGTGCGAGGAGACTGAACCTGCTATGGACGTGCCGTTGAAGTAGCGGAGGACAGGGATGTCAAGGACCCGATTCCGATTGTTTTTAGGGATAAAACATTGTCCATACCCTTAGGCTTAAATACCTTTTGCTTAACTGCGGTTCCGGTTCTCTCGGATGACAGCTGCCATCATTCAGCAAATGATTTTTTTTTTTAAATATCGATATTTGCGTAGTTTTAACAAAATAAAAACTCAAAATTATCTTAAATAAATTAATTAAAAATTACTTTGTAATCTCCACTTTATTAATATATACATATCAACATGTTTCGAAAGCGAACTTTCCGTATCCGGAATACAGAGATTACAAATTTCTGTATATTCCTGATGAAGTATTCTGTATATAATATATTAATAAACTGGTGATTACAAAGTAATTTTTAATTCATTTATTAATGATGACGCCATAAAGTGAATACCAATCTTTTGAAGAAATTATTAGTAAGTTATTTTTCGTATAATAAATTAACCGAATTAACGAAATGGCGATATTTGTAAAGTACCTATGCCAAAAGGTCGAAATGTCAGATAAAAGCGATTTAAAATTAAAATATTGTAATATAGTACGCTTGTGAAATATGTAATAATAAACAGCGCGTGTTAAATATGTGTGGATGTACCGGTAATATTTAATAATGCTATTCTAATATGTGTGGATGTACCGGTAATATTTAATAATGCTATTCTAATATGTGTGGATGTACCGGTAATATTTAATAATGCTATTCTAATATGTGTGGATGTACCGGTAATATTTAATAATGCTATTCTAATTAAACTACAAGCTCCTTTAAAAATATATTGTCGTTGACGTGGAATCGGAATCGGCGTCTCTAGAGGCGCCTTATCAAGGGGATGGGTCTCCAAACCGAATAGGACATGGGGAGAAGATGAGATGAATGTTATTATTATTTCAGAGTGCCAACAATACAAATAATATAAAATAAGGTGCACCATGTCGTAAAACCAAAGACCACGACCAAACTACGCATTTACCGTAGGCCACAACAAACGTGGGACGACACAGCCTACCAGTTCAGCAATCTGTGGCCCGTCGTCTGTGGCCTGTAGTCTGGGGCCTGTTGTAGTCATGGACCCCTGAGGTCACGGCCGCCCAGCGTATTAAGACAGGACCTACTTCTATAAAAGGCAGCACCGACTGTGACTCAATGACGCTCCGCGGCTTTGTGTTATTATGAAGTCCATGAGTCACGCTCGGCTGTTCTCTGCTGAGGTAAGACGCAGTAAGTACGCTAATTTTGTTTTTTTTTTTTTTATTTATTTATTTATTTATTAGCTGAAGTACCCGGCGTTGCCCGGGGTTGTGAATAGTTTGGAGGTAAGTTTTGAGGTTGTGATGTGTTACCCCTGCCTCTACCCCTACCTCTACCTTAACCCCCAAGAAGTACCAAAATTCTGCTTTAAGTGATGGGATTGAACGGGGATAGGATTGGTTTTAGAAGGTCGAGTATGAAAAATTTCATCAAGCTCAGAATAAAGTGTAGATTTATATACAACTAGCTGATGTGTACCAAGCCTTGCTCAGTGGCACGGCCAATGGCACGATTGTGTCGAAACCGTTAGCGAATTTATTAATCCAAAAATAGCAAAAGTACATGGTAAATTAAAACTTCCAAACAAAATGATTAATTTATTCTATTAAAGTTTTTTCTTTATTTGCTTCGTTTTCATTGGGGTAGGCACAGACTTTATAGACTGCACGCCAGTGTATAGTAGTGTGTAAGTTAAGTATGCTACTTCTAAATAGCCTAAATGGACCTGAACAGTAAATCATGAAAATTCATGTAGATTTTTTGGCGCAAAATACTTTGCACAGTTTTTTTTCACAGAAACTTCACACAGGAGGCTCTGAGGGAAATAATTTCCCTTAAGGCTTATATCATCTTTGGAGATGCTGTGTGGAGGGTATTTTAGAGGATAGGAAGGAGTGAACCTTGGTCTCGAAGAGACGTCTGTGCTCCTAAGATTGCAATCCTACATACTGACTTCTGTAACGTTTCGTCATCGAATATACATGTAATTTAATAAAACCTATATAAAATCATAGTTTACCACCCCTGATATCCCAACAATTGTATATATACTGTACGGGACAAGATCTGTAAACTCTTGCGCACGTTTTTAGAAGAAGAAGATCAGGCTGGCCACTTCGACGCTTCAGAGCAGGGTAGGAAGGAAGGGAGAAATGCCTTGAAAAAGGCAAACGATTTCTTGCAAGGAGGTGGTGAGGGTGAAGAGAAAGTCACGGTCGGTTTTCAGGCCGGGTGAAGATGCAGGCGAAGTAGGTAGAAGGCGTGTTGAATCCGTGAGAATACTCTGAATTTTAGAAATGCACTCGTCGTTCAAGTACTTCGGTGCGATACCGTGCGGCGAATCGGGCAGTTTGAACTCGTGAATATTTCGCGAGCTGCCGTAGACTCTGTCAATCTTGGATCGACTTGATCAAAAAATTAGGATGTCAATCACGACCTTCTGCTTGAATTGAGCCTATTGCAATCTTCACCTATTTTTTATTAAAGCAACCAAAATTATTACAAGGTATGTCATGGGGGTCAAAGTAGGACAGGTAATACTTTGCCGTCAGATTACAAAAAAATGCATTGTACAAACATAAAATAAGTAAGTTTACTCGATTACGCGGGCGCTAATGAACAGATCAGAAAAGATCGTTTATTTAGATCAGTCACCGCGGCCGCAGGAATCGCTTACAAAGACAGACAATTTTGGTAGAACAATAATTTTGAAAGGTTTTTTGTGGATCAGAGGGGCTCGACCAATGAGAGCCCGCTCTGTTTCGGGACCGTCGCCGGGAGCGACCGTAGGGGTGGCGGGGGTCGGAGAAATGTCCCGTTAGCACCCAGTAGCGTCTCGGGACGAAAACGAGGTTCAGGGGCGTAGGAAAAAGAAAACGATGACGTGCACTGTCATCATCACCTCTTCGAAAACCCCGGAACTACGCTTGTCGAAAGCCAATATGTACTGAAATGGGGCGTTTGCACAAATCCTCTTTTTGTGCAAACATAACAAGATAGGGATGCGTATCTAGTCGCTTCTATCAGGTTAAAATTAAAGTCGGGCGTTGCACAATTAATTATTTGTGCAGACAAACAAACAAGACAGAGACGCGTATCTAGTCGCTTCTCTCTCTCTCGTTTGTGGTCAGGTCGTCTGTTATGAGCCTGCCCAGTACTACATGCCAGCTCGATCGAGAACGTATCGAGTCGTCTCTCGTTCGAAACTGCACGAACTCAGTAGTTGATTTCGTATCTAGTCGTACCACCCACTGAGTTATGTACTAGTTGATGTTATGCAAATGGAGGGTATTACAAACTTTGATAGTCACGTCTGGTATATATACTATAGATTTAGAAAAAAATGTACCAGTCTGAAGATGGCCGTGATAGGCTGAAACCGGTCAGGTCAAAAATAAAAAAGCTTCAAAATATTTAAAAATTGATTTAATAAATCATGAAAATAATCACATAATGAGAATAGTAGACCATTTAACTAAATATGATGGTGAAAACAAAGTATTGATTAAATCAAAACCTACTGCTGTGTTTCAATTGGCAGTTGATCCAAATCAGGCCAATACAATGTGGTAAATTAAATAAAAATAAAAAAAAAACATTATTCACACAAATTAGGTGCTTGCTTTGTTTTACTTTAGGTCCACCGTACAACTGGCGCATAAGAATACCAATATGGGCAACATGGCTTCACCCACTACATGACTACACAGTATAACATATCTAAGGCAATATTGACTACCAGTAGGACGTAGTGAACATAATGCCTGGCTGTGTTCAGTTGAAACTAATTGCTAATGGGTACCACACAGCTTCATTTACATAAGTCGTAAAGATATGTTATCATCCAGGACTTTTTTTTCAATGGGAAATAGTAATTATCTAATTAGCATCTCACTGTTTGACTATTAACTTACAAACGCGATCAAAACGAGTGTCTTGGGAAATGCAAAAAAAACTACTAATTACTTATTTTCAAAATTAGAACACAAAAAGCAGTCATGAAAATTACACTTAAAGTTACTCTAAGAACAATCACTGACGAAATCTTTAACAAACTTAACATTATGTCAATGAAACAATTATACTCTAAAACAGGGGTCTCCAAACTACGGCCCGAGGGCCACATCCGGCCCGCGGACAGATTTTGTCCGGCCTGAGGAGAGCTAGCATACTTGAAAACTCCTTTTAGAGAACATATTTTTTATAGCAAATTAAATTTAGTTTACTGAAGTATTCTAATTTTATGTTGAATAATTATTAATATGACATCTACATTGATATGGTAATGGGCTAACTACTCATAACATTGTTGTAGGCTTATTGTTATTGTTTTTGTGATAAGTTGGATAAAGAAACACAGAATTGTAATGAGTAAAGACATGTATAATATGCAGAAAATTTAACTTCAGTATATAATAACTAACAAATTATTGAAATGAATCCAACTAACATTTTATACATTTTAAATAAAAACATAACTTATAACAAGCATAATGAAATAACATATGAAATACTAATGAGATTTATGTAATTGAGATTTTCCACTGACAATAGTTTGTAGTTGTGGACTAATTTTACTTGTACCAATTATTAAAAGAGATTTAAGATGCTCATCAGTTAAAATAAGGACTTTTTTTTTCATAAGTGGACTATTTCACTTTTTACCACCGGCAACAATGATAATATGGTTTTGGCCCTCGGAACTTACTGGAGTAATCAGTATGGCCCTAAGGCTGGAAAGTTTGGAGACCCCTGCTCTAAAACAACACTACTCTACATTAATAAATACAAAAAAACATGAAATAACTACAATCGCACATATTAGAAACAATTGATCTCAAAGTCAAAAACACATAAAAGGTGTTTTTTTTTAGAGTTATACAAATTCAAAATGAAAAAAAAACGCATTGAAATAATGTTAATGTCTATGATATTGGCTTTATTTAATAGACAATTATAGTTAATTATTGTTTAAATATGATTTCGGGCATATGAGTGCCACGGCTAGCTCGAATGAAGCGCAATCGTGAAGTCCAATTTTCGACAAGTTTATCGAGCAACTGGGGCCGTATATCGGCAATAACACGGCGAATGTTGATTTCCAAATGGTCCAACGTCTCTGGTTTATCAGCATAGACTAGTGACTTCACATACCCCCAAAGAAAGCAATCCAATGGTGTGAGATCACGCGATCTAGAGGCCAGTTCACAGGTGTTTAAAAGATGTTTAAAACCCAAACCTCTAAAAAAAACACCCTTACGACAAGGAACCACAAACACAATATTTGGACAAAAAAACTCTTATACAGGGTGGCGCAAACCTACCGTTATGGTTTGAATGTTTAATAACTTTTTTAATTTATTTAAAAAATTAAAAAGGGGAAAATCGAAAAATAAGACAAATCAATCAATTTAATTTAAAAAAAAAAATAAAGAAAACTGATTTAAAGCTTTTTGTTTTTTGTCTTTTATAGTAAATTATGGGAGAAATATGCTAATAACCATGTGCATTATTAGCATATTTCTCCCATTCCCGTAATTTTAATAAAACATCAAAACGTAAAGCTTTCAAAGAAACCTTTATTTACATCATAACAAGATTCATTTTATAATATTGGTATTCTAAATATAAATTAGACTAAAAAACCAAGGCCTCCTTAACGGATGTCCCGTGGATGAGGGTTATCCTGTCCCCAGTGGTGTAGCGTGGGTCATCGTCGTCCTTGTGACGTCATAAAAATAATAATGTTGGTGTTGGTGGAAAAAAGGAATCATTTGAAAGAGAGAAAAGTATTTATTTGAAAACCAAAATAGAATACTTAAGTTTATATATAATGTTTTCTAAGAAAAATATATTTACCAATAAAACGACACATCTTCATCACGACGTCGCTACAGGAAAACTGTAAGTTTGCTGAAATGAAAATCGTTTATATAAGTACGGGCCGCCAAATCAGGAAATTATTGAGGAGAACTGGGCTGAAAGTTGCACTCGCATAATATATATTATTATTGAATATGTCATACAGTAATATTTTAAACAAACAATATATCAACCCACAACTTAAACCACATTTCACAAAGAAATTTCCAATTCGACGGCTTCCGTGGTTGAGTGATTACGATCCTTGGCTACGAATCCGGGGGTCGCCCATTCAAAAATAATGTACTATACTTGAGGCACGTTTCAGAGTGGTAGATACTCTCAGTATCGCCCTGGTGAAAGAGCTCGAAATGGCTTTATGCGTGTTTGGTGACCAAATCTGAATAATTTACATCTGTCACATGAGAACGGGTCGTTTCTAGGACTCGTTCTTGTGTTCAACAGCCCGGCTGTGGAATGATCTGCCAGCCTCTGTGTTTCCTCCATCCTACAACATGGGTTTCTTCAAGACCCAAGTTCACTCCTTCCTATCCTCTAAAAGACCCTCCACACAGCTTCCCCAAAGATTATATAGGCCTTGAGGGAAATTATCCTGTGTGGAGTTGAAACATGTATATATTAATACATTAAAAAGCGATTCTGGACATGCAGAATACAAAAAATAATAATGTCAAGTATAGACAAATGATAAACATAGAACACAATAATGTAGGAATAGACAAATTACGAGATAGTTTCGTTCGGCTTCTCCGTCCGGAGACTAAAGAGCGAACTGAAATCGCGGGATGCATGATGCGCCTGCAATATTTTATTCCTTCTACAGTCGTTTGTGAGCGCCGCCCGTCCCATCAAACCTCTAATATATGGAAGAAATATGTACGTAATATTTCACAAAAATTGATTAAAGTATGTAGGAAATTAATCAAAAATGTTATATATTTTTTTTATTACTATTATTTTTTAGTATTCCGTGTATTCCTGATGAGGAAAGCATCGCTTTCGAAACATGTCGATATGTATATATTAATAAAGTGGTGACTACAAAGTAATTTTACATTATTAATTTCATTGTTGCTACTATAGATATTGAGGAAAATATTTTTATTTTTTCATAGTTCGTTCGTTAAATAATGAGTGGTTGCAAATCGTGTCGGGTTGCCTGTCTTTCCCCTAAGTAGGTAAAAATACGTATTTGTTGAATTTAGTATTAAATATAGGTTGTTTTCAAACTATGTTTTTGATTGACTGTTAGCGATTGCTTAAAAATCTTTGTATTGCAAGAATTTTTTTTATCGATAATAATTAATAACTGTGATTGATTTACGATTCGTTTGAAAAATACAAAGGTTTTTATTTAATCTTACGTTATAATAATACTTCATAAGTCATTTTAATTGAATACTGTTTTAGCGTTTGGTTTAATTCAACAAGGGGCCCGTTATCGAAATGTGTATTGTGTATTTGTCGTACGTGTGCCTCGTTAAAAAAACAAAAACTTTCCTGGGTTGGTGTTTAAAAAATACTTTTACAGATCGTAATTTAAAATATTTCAAAAAGCAGTAGAAATAAAATCGACTGGGGATATCAGTTCATAATGGAGTGCTGGTATTACCCCCGATGTATGTCAGTGAGGCATGGAAGTGGCAGAAGAAGGATGAAAATAGACTAAATGTTATTGAAGTGAGATTCCTTAGCCTCTTTTATTATATTTTTTTTTATATAGTCTCAACTGCTTTCAACCTTTTGGAGATAGTGGGACTATGGCATCCCCAATTGGGGTATACTTTGAGGTTGAAGATACTGGGGAGAGGAAGGATATTGGGAAGAGGAAGATGAAAAGTACCTTATTAATCAGATCTGATCACCACACACGACTAACGCCAATTCAAGCAACGTTTCGATTCTGAGTGGGGGTCTTTCACTAGGGCGATACTGGGAATATAATGCCACATTTATTTATTTTATTTATTTATTTAATTTCATTAAATTCAATTATGACAACAAACACATTAGCCACTCATCTCACTAGGACAATCCTGTGTTGAGATGAGCGGCTTTACAATTTAATAATAATCAGTAAATACTAATAAGTAAATAATAATACATTAATGAAAAATAGTAAATATTAATAAGTAAATAATAGTAGAAAAATAATAAAAAATAGATTTTAGATTATAATAATAAAATAATAATAATAAGTAAATATTAATAGGTAAATAGTAATAAGTAAATAATAATAAAAATAGGTAAATAATAATAAGTAAATAAGATTATGTAAATAAAATTTCATAAATAGTAATAAGTACGTAATAATAATAAAAATAGGTAAATAATAATAAGTAAATAAAATTATGTAAATAAAATTATATAAATAGTGATAAGTACGTAATAATAATAAAAATAGGTAAATAATAATAAGTAAATAAAATTATGTAAATAAAATTATATAAATAGTAATAAGTACATAATAATAATAAAAATAGATAAATAATAATAAGTAAATAAAATTATGTAAATAAAATTACATAAATAGTAATAAGTACATAATAATAATAAAAATAGGTTAACATTACCAGGTTATTTGATTTTTGGCAACCTTGATTAGAGGAAAGTCTTTCGAGAAGTGAATTTATTGAAGGTATTTTTTTAATATAAATTACCCAGCGTGAACACATAATTTTATTCTAAGTTCTGCCTTGACTGGACTACTAGCTTCTTACTTCTACAATGAAATCTACTACCCTGATTGGTAAATATGTTATTGTAGCAATCATTCCTAATAAATAGTTTGATTTTATTAAATTAGATTCCATATATAAATTAAAAATATACTTTGTATTTACCACTTTAATTAAAATATATAAATATTTCTCTACATGTTTCGATAGCAATGCTATCATCTTCAGGAATAAATGAATACTAATAATAAGATGATAGCATTGCTATCGAAACATGTAGAGAAATATTTATATATTTTAATTAAAGTGGTAAATACAAAGTATATTTTTAATTTATATAATTAATAATGCCACAAAGTTACCAAATATTTGAAGAAATTATAAATTAGATTCCATTTAAAAAACGATTTATTCATTAAAAAAGTTCTGCTAGGTAGTTATTATTACGTGTGACAGCTGTGTCGCCTTCCGAAAGCATTATCAAACTCTGGAGATGCCACTTATTGATGAATGAGAATATTAAAATACACGTTTTTGATCGATGATCGTAAACGGAAAAATAAACTTTAAATTTTCCACACAATTTTAACGGTATCCCCCGTTTCTGAAAATATCCCATTCTGCAGTACTTGAATATCTTCCCATAAAAAAACCATCATTGACATACATACGAGTATAATGGAGTTTTAAGATAGAAGGGTCACCACAAAAAAATTCACAAAAAAAGGATTTATTTTTTCGGGTATTTTGACAAATGAGAAAATCTGTTAAAAATGATTTGAATACCTGTTTTTTTTCTGATTAAGAGCACTGCAGTAAGATTCGTAATTTTTATATTATCATAAATTTTATTTTTAATTATTTTTTTATACACAATATTCATGCAAAATAGCTAATTTTATATTATTTTTTTTATTTAACTTAAAATAGAAAACTGTATGTTTTTTTTAAATTTTATTTTTTTATTGTATAATATTAATTACATACAATGGGAACTTATATCCGCTAAGCCACTACAAGTAGCTAGTCAGCAGGAGTTTATTTCAACAATATTATATAATACAACAATAAATAATAATCATCATACAAATGTAGCGCAAAATTAGTATATAGAGGAGCATGCATGTTGTGATCAATGTACATAAGTTGGAAAAAAAATGGAAACAGCATTACAGTTTTGTTATTGAGATACTAGAGTACAATTTTATAACACCGATATAAATACTATTATAAAAATATCAATATCATAAAATATTATAAAAGTACCAATATTATAAAATATCAATATTATAAAAATATCAATATTCTTAAAATATCAACATTTTAAATATCAACACTATAAAAATACCAATATAATAAATATATCAATATTATAAAAATATCCATTTTATAAAAATACGAACATTGTAAAAAATATCAATATAATAAAAATATCAACATTATAAAAACATTAATATATCAAAAATATCAAAGTATTAAATAAATTCAGAAAAAAAATTATTATATATATATATATATATAAATAAAATAACAACAGGTTGGTTACAGTGAGGATAGACTTAATATAATAGTAACACCAAAAAAAATAATTTTTAATGTTGTTCGCAGCTATCAAGTAAATATACTATCTAGGAAACCATCATATTTGTTTAATAGACAATGAAAGAAAGAGCAAAATAGGGTAAATACAGCAGATATCGAGGAGCTATACAACCAAGGAGACTGTCATATTTGTTACAATCAATACACAAGGTTACTTTCCAAAAGCAAACACTTTAACATTAGTGAGAATTTCATCATAGAGTAATTGTTTTTAAGTTCGTACGGCAATTTGTTAAATATAAATGGTACAATGTATTCAAGGGTTCGTTGACGATATTTATTTTGAAATATTGGCACTATCATTCCTATATTTTGTGTGAAACGTGTATTGCGTACATGATCCACCACTGCCTTATACGGACACTCAGATATACGAGATGTTGCAGTAGAATTTTTTGCCACAAAATACCACGAACAGGTAATGCATTAATTGATTTGTACATGATATCAATGTCTCGCCTTTGGTTAAAAACTGTTTTACTCACTAACAATTTTACCATGGCGTTTTGAATCAGCTGTAAATGTTTTATGTTGGTCTTACAGGAGTGTCCCCAAGAAGTTATACCATCCCTTATAGTCGATTCTGCTAGAGACAAATAAATTAGTTTCATAGTTTTTTATAGGCACATGAAATTTTACATAATGGAGTCTTCCTACAATGGCTCGAAGTCGCTTACAAAGGTTGGAAATTTGTGCGTCCCTTACTCTAATACCGACCAAGCTACCGTAGCAAGTAGGGGACATCTGTTTACCGTATTACCTTAGTATATAACATTATTTCTGAAACTAACTAATGATTTGTACGTAATGTGTAAATATTATAGAATGTAAATAAAATATCTAACGAATATATTAAAAAAAAAATTTTAAACTTATCATTGTAGAAAATAATATTAACATAACCCAAATGAAATAAGAAAACGGAAAAAAACGACAGAAAATATATAAATATTTCAGTCGCATTTGGGACACGAACCCAGGACCTCTGCCTATCCAGGGCAACCGCTTAACATACTTAGCTAATGAGACCAGTTCAATTTATGTCATCTTCATCGATATGATGTCTCAAATTCAAGATTTGTTAATATTATTCTCCATTTTTAATCCCATATTATTGGCAGATACCTTTATAATGATTACAAAGTTCCCAAGGAACACAATTGCAACCTAGACAGTGTCTCGGATTAATATCCTTTTTTTTATTTATATAAGACATCTATTGATTTTTTATAAGTTTAAAGAATACATTCAATTTTTAATTATTTTATTGAGATTTAAAAAACTCATTTTAAAATATAATATTCAGTGTCCCAGATGCGACTGAAATCTTTTTATTTTCTGTCGTTTTTTTCCGTTTTCGTGTTTCATTTGGGTTATGTTAATATTAATTTCTACAATGATTAAATATTAAAATGAGGATTTTAAATCTCAATAAAATAATTAAAAATTGAAAAAAAAACTGTTCAAACTCGATCAGTTCAAACAATAATGTTTTTATGACGTAGGTCCTGCTTACGCAGTTTACTAGCCGCTGACAACAACCGTCAGCGAGACCCAGGACTGCCTAAAGTTCGACTCACATCTATCAGCACCGCGCAGTGCAGACGCGTAACGTGGCAGGCAATGAAAAATTAGTTGCTTACATTATCTATGAACACATTCACGAACGGTTTAATTTGAATACTCCCTTCTGTGCCGTGCCTGCCACTGTACCTGTCTGCACTGCACGGTGCCCGTAGATGTGAATAGATAAACGAAAGGTGATTGTGAGTTAAACGCGGTCACAGATGGCGTTAAATCATGTATTTTAGACAAAAAATACTTTGAGCATCTAATGCTTTTAAGTATTGAAATGAATTGTTTGTTAGCGAGTGTACATTCGGAGCGCGAAATGGAATAAATTGTTATCGTATCTTTAAAGATCAAGTCTTCTTAAAATAGTTGGTGGTGTAATGGTTAACATAGTTGCCTTCCAAGCAGATGATCAAGATTCGGCAAAATAAAAAATAATAATAAATAAATTTTTTTTCACACTTCAGCTTTCAAACATTTAAGCTATCAGCTTCACAAATCTCTTGAAAATGCTCTTTTCTGTTATGAACCATTTTTTTTTTAGTTGCATCGTTTGCTGTCGTTGCGCTGGTTTTGGTGGCAACTGGAAGCGGAAGAACCATCAGAGTGCAAGCTGATAACGACGAGTTAGAGATAAATGATAACAGGAGGACAGTGAGGAGCATCGTAATTGGAAAGCTGGATAACCAGACGATATCTAACAAAACAAAGAGGGAACAAGATGATAAGCCAAAAGAAGACGAGCCGAAGACCAATACGACAAACTCCAATAAGAGGAGAGAGAGGGCCGCTCCAGGGGATAACAACATAGAAGGGGCAAACGATACACAGTGGAGGGTTGATAGAAGTGCTGCCAACGCTATTCAAGGGAGTATAAAACACGTTGTGACTACTTCGAAGACCGTCCCAGGAGCAGGAACGAAGCCTGCAGTTCGAAAGAACTCTGGACCGGGGGACAAACCTGCACTTAAAAAAGCAGTTAAGGCTACTGAAACCGGCTCTATCGATCATATTTAAAAAGGGGTTGAAGCAGATCTGTGGAACGATTACGACTAAGCAGACACATGCCAGTATTGACACTTCTTTCATTGATTAATCTCTAGCACAAACGGCTAATTCGGTGGAAACAACACACAAAAGAAAACTAGAACTTTTATGTAGATTGAAACTTAAGTATCGTGTAGAATCGTTGTGTTATGCGTGAATACTATCACTTAAATATCTTTGAAGCACAGACATTAGGTGGGAATGCTGTCTTTATTCTACCAGTATGGTATGGTTTATTGGAAGATGTCGAGGGGGCCTAGCGGCATTGATCCCTTCGGCACCGGTGCACAGCCGGAAAACACGTAAGAATGCGTGCCCAACATTTGTAAACGGTTGACAGTTGGCAGATGAGAACGGATCGCTTCTACGATTCGCTCTTGTGTTCAACAGCCCGGATGTGGGATGATTTGCCAGCCTCTGTGTTTCTATCTTCCTACGACATAGATTTCTTCAAGACTCAGGTTCACTATTTCCTTTCCCTGAAAAGATCCCTCACGCAGCATTCCCAAAGATCCGTAAAGAAAGTAGGATCCGAGAAAAATTACTTCCCCCAGGGTCTCTTGTGTGGGGTTAATTAAAAAATATTAAGTAAGACCAGTATTTAATCCTTTCACAATACGGTGAACAGAGACATAAAAACATAGAAACCATTGGGGTTTAGTTATAAATTCATAAAATTATTAAGTATAAGTTTGGAAAAGAGATTGTTTTTTAAAATCCGATTAAAAAATGCAAGTTATATTCTGGTTTGTACCATTTTGTTTATAGTATTGATTTAGTTCAAATAAAAAGTTACATTTGCAACAAGAGTGTATTTTTATTTTGCCTATCGTAATGCACACGATATGATGATATTATCTTTGTCAATGATTAAATTTTACAATGAGGTTTATAAACTTTAATAAGTTATTAAAAATAAATTTAACAAACTACATATATTAAATAATTGAAGACATAACCTTAACATAACCTAGAGTGCTAAGATTAAAAAATACGACGTTATTGATATTGTTGAAGCCGAAAATTATTAAAAAATCAAAATTTCAATTATTTGTATGAAGATTTAGATGGTAGGTAGGACACTGCCCCACATTTATTGTTTAATTGCTTTCACATTTTGTGATAACACGATTTATATGGGAATTTTAAGTAAGCTTGGAATCCAAAAACATTCCCAGGAACTTAACTTCCTTAGAGATAGGGATGACATCATCGCCAACTTTCACCTGAATATCTGGGAGCTTTCGACGACAAGTGAAGATAACAACTTTGCTTTTGGAAGAAGAAAGTTCAAGGCCATTACTATTTAACCACGCCAAGAGTTTTCTAAGAGCATTGTTGATTGCTGATGCTGCGATGAAAAGATTGGGGGATATTTTGTAGAACGTTAAGTCATCAGCATATTGAAGTATGTCACACATGAAATGAATATATTTTTCCAGATCGAAAGTATAAATATTGCACAAGATCGGGCTTAGGACAGACCCTTGCGGGAGACCTTTGATTATGTGTCTAATGTGGGGAGAGGATTCAGGCCCGTCTACAAAAATAGTTCTCTGGGAGGGCATATTAAAAATGAATTGGACCAATTAGGGTGGGACGCCAATTGCCAATAATTTGTCTTTTAGAATGGGGATAACAACATTGTCATATGCTCTGTAGATGTAGTATGTAGTTGTAGATGTCTAAAAACACTGCTATGGAATATTCATTTTTTGAAAGTGCTAATTTAACATCTGTCACAAGAAAGGAAAGGTTATCAAGGGTACTTTTACCTTTTCTAAATCCAAACTGCGAAGGGGAGGATTTTATTTTTTTCTACAAACTAGTCTAATCTATTCGTAATCATCCTTTCAGTTACTTTGCACAGAGTTGAAGAGAGAGCAATCGGTCTATAGCTTGAACCTAGACTTGGATCTCTGTTACTCTTGCAAATGGGAATCATATTTTGGATTTTCCAGTTTGTGGGAATAATACCAGAATCCAGAAATATATTGATAAGAGAGAGAAAGTAGGAAAGGGAATTGTCATTATTTGAATTGTCATTTGAATTTTAGTCATTCCATTATTTTTTTGCAATTGAAATATGTTTCATAGTTAAGTGTGTTGCTCCTCCCCAAACATTGATTCCGTATTCTATTAGGGATCGCTATAATACTACTCGTAGAACGTGGTTTTCAGTTGATTTCATTAAAACATGTTTCTTATGTTTAAAACATGTCATTTAAAAAAATGTGTTTGATATGCTATGTCCACCTTAGGTTGCGGTCTACTATTTTTTTTTATATGAATACCGTACAAGAGTCCCAACTGCTCCCAACCGTCTGGAGCCAGTGAGACTATGGCATTCCCAATTGGGGAACATTGTGAGGCTGAAGGTATTGGAGAGGGGAAGGAGAAGAGGAAGGTGGGGAAAATCTGGCTATTCAGATTTGGTCACCAAACATGGCTGAAAGCCATTTCAAGCAACGTTTCAATTCTGAATGGTGGTCTTTCACCAGAGCGATACTGAGAGTATCTTCCACTCTGGAACGTGCGCAAATATACTATATATATTTTTTTAAATGAATTAATTGCGAAACAACACAAATTAATTAAATAAAATTTACTTGCGCACGCTGGGATTTGAACCCTCGACCTTCGGATTCGTAGTCGAGAGCCCTACCCCTCGACCATGGAGGCCGTCAACTATAATATGTTTCTGTATCTGTTTGTAGAGAACAAAATAAACTCTACCAAGTAATATTTGTACAGCGCCCACAAAAATTGTGGTATACAAATTATCCAATTATCATTATTCTTGCAAAAGTAGGACATTCACACTTTTATCCACAATTTCATTAAATGTGTTTTTTTTACCTCCGTTGGATCTAATGTGTGATTGGTGAAAAATATAAAACCATGCCTCTAAGATATCTTTTATTTATGAATCAACTAGATAAAACCCCGGTAATAGTTTTGGCAAACTTTCGGGGTAAAATACTCCTCTGTGCGTCGTGAGTTCAATTCCTCGGCTGAAACTCCCCCTTCATGATACAAGCAACTTTTCTGCTTAGTGTTGTTGGAGTAGGTGATTTTCACATGTTGTCAGGTAATCCGGAACCTGGGAATGTTTATATTTCTTCAAAAAAAATTTTTTGAAGTCGGTTGTAATCATTATCTGAATATTCCAATTTAATTAAAGACTAAAAAATAATAATTGGGATGAAAATACTATGATGATAAAACATAGTTTTATTAATTTCATGTCATCAGAATACATAATATGTATAAAAATTGATTATTTGCTACATTTATAACTAACATTGCACACCTCCAGCCTGACAAAATACTTTTTAACACACGTTAAAAGGACACAGCATGTTCATCGTGATACGAATTGAATTGTATATGCATCTTTTATATATGGAAGAAAATTAGCACTTGTACTATTTGCGTCTACACGGCGATTAACATAGGACTCGAAGACATTAATACTGAAAGATGGGTGGATCTTTTAGTATGTTTGAACAGTGTGCTCTATTAAAGTGTAGTAAAATTCTAACACAATTTGCCTAATTATGTTATTTTCTTTATGGGAGTTTACTGCACTGTTTGTTGTATTGAGGTGTTATATCAAAAAGCACTTGTAAATATAAAATAGATTTATTAACCATTGCGGTTGACACCGGATTAACAAGTGGTTGCTCTAACAAGTGACTCCAAGAGGTTATGTCCCATAGACAAACCTCTAGAAGTGATACATAGAGTATATTATACCAACATACACAAACACACTTTAAAGAAAACCGTTACCGCTCTGAGATAATAATATGTTGTTATAAAAGGTTTGTCGAGTATTTGCTAGTCCACCCCTGACGGTGTTCGGGATCTGTGTTTAAACATGTCGTCCAATCATTTGTTGTTACTGATACTCTGAGGTCGCGGTCACGAACTTGTCCTCTCGGAGGCATGCGACCATCGCCGTCTCCCAGCGCTCTCGTGAGCTGATGATGCCCGCCTCACGACCGCGACCCGCTAGTTGGCTAGTTATAGAGCCGGATTGATTATCGATAGTTGCACTAGGGCCTACAGAACTTCAGATGTCGTCAAACTTTCAACAATCTCTTCAGGAAGCGACAAAATCCTTTTTTCTTAAATTTGCCATTCGCAACACCTTTCTTTCGATCACGATTGTTTCTACATGTCCATAATTCTGTGTATAATTATATTTCCTATTTATATGTAACTAACTACCTAAATAACCGTCATGCCGTTTTTCCGCAGGGGTAGGCAGAGGGGACGGACCGCCAAACAACTCGATCTCGGCATACACCTCCAGCTTCATTCACATTCATACATCGTTTCGTACATTCTCTTCTATTATTCCGACTTCTGCCAAGGGCCGAATCAAGTATTTGATTCACTTGATCGTGCCATGTCTTCCTCGGGCGTCCCTGGCTTCTCCCTTCG
The DNA here is from genome assembly GCA_022606495.2 of Halesus radiatus. NCBI lineage: Eukaryota > Metazoa > Arthropoda > Insecta > Trichoptera > Limnephilidae > Halesus > Halesus radiatus. The sequence continues at coordinate 32,381 of JAHDVE020011173.1, forward strand.
TTCACATTCGCGTCATATATTCTCCTTACACTCCTTTCTTCGTTCATTCGCTTTACATGCCTAAACCATCTAAGCGTCCCATTCTTTATTTTAGTCATTACGCTTGCATCAGCCATGCATTCTTTACGAATCTAAACATTTTTCACACGATCATGCATTGTTTTACACACATTCGCCTCAGAGATTTCATTACTACGACCTTTCTTCTTCTTAAATACGGTAAAATATAAAAATTAACACTCTTCCCATGGGTAATAATTTTCCGCAAATTTGGCAACTTGCTAAATACTTCAAATATCTGAACTTTGCATACATAGGCGTTCATGAATGTTAAAACCTTGAGAATAATATTTCATGCATCACTGATCATAGTGTCCATATGTTTTTAGTTCATAAAAACGAAAAAAATTAAGTTCAAAGAAACCCAATTGAAAATATTCTGACAGCCAAACAACAAAACATGACATCTTTGGATCCTGTTCTGACTGCCTGCAAAGTTATCCCGGGTATCTCACTTTCTCACAAGGGATTTATTCAATTTGTAATACCTGCATCATATTTTTAGTTTTGATTGCTCATTTTTGAAATCATTTTAATACGGTAGTCGGCTATCAAGTTATGAACTTTATTCTGGAGACATAAGGCTTCATTGAGTGGCATGTTTTTCAGCATGGATGCAATATGCCGTCCAAAAATATCAAACTCACAAACGTCTTTTTTTAACGGTTTCTTCCTTTCGTTGGTTTTTTGGCTTCTTGATTCTTGGTCCGATACTTCACTGACTTCTGAATATTGTATGACGTCTTCTTCATCTGCAAAGATGTCTTCATCTTTTATACTGATGTCAAGTGATTCTCCATCAACATAATCTAACAGTTCGTTTTTAATGTTTGCTATTTCAGTTTCCATGCTGTTGTGGTCCGTCGATGATCCCTGCTTGACAGCAATCCCATTTTCTGTTGCATTAATCTCCAGTATGTTATTTTCAGAATCTTTCCGAGGCTTGTGAATCTAGAAAAAAAAAAAAAATAATAATTGTAATTTATAGCATTGTGTCGTCTGCGAAATGTCTAGATTTTATGGCACTGAAATTAAATGACTTTGAATTGCTTGAAGAGCACCGGTGTGCGTTCAATAGATTATAACTAATAAGTTATAGTGAGCTCTCTCAAACGCGACCACTCCCTCTCGGATCGATAAATGTAATGCCGAGCTACGCCTCTGTGAACGCCGCGCGCCATGCTAAATTTAGCTCCGATTGAGTCATGCAAGGCGCGACAACGGAGCCATCTGTGAGTAATGGCTTCTAATAAGTTCTTGTTTGAATTTTATTGCTTGTGCAGTGGTTGCGTTCACCGATTGCCAGTACCCCTCCACACCATTCCCTCTTCGATACAGGGCAATTGGCCCTATTTTAAATACATTTTTTAATAAAATCTGTGTGGTGAAAGATACCTCGACATGAGCCATCTTCCTGGCTATCTTAACCCGTCGCTCCAACGTCGTTTTGGGAATCCCAAAAGTCTTGGCTGCTATTTTGTACCCCATCGTACCTTCCAACACCGCTTGGACAGCTTTCTCCATCTTCTCCCTGGACCAGGATCCCCTCGAAGACTTCCTAACGTATGTCCGGACCATTCTGCAGGCAAACATAACAATTTGAGACATCTGTGTTGTGTGACACTTTCCTAGTGCTCATGGAAATAATGCTAAAGTTTGTATAAATAACTTTGAAGAACAATTGAATATTGCAGACGGGGACAGTTCGTCTTTTATGAATGTGAAGAGAAGGGATGGTGTGACACTCACAATCAACCCCCATTGCCTATTACTTTATGAAAAAGAAGGTACTCATATAATTGCACAATATTTCAATAGGTTAATAATTTTTAACGATCTCCGTGGTTGAGTGGTTACGATTCTTCGCTACGAATCCGGAGGTCAAGGATTTAAATAAAAAAAAATATTTTGTTCGATTATGTTATTACACAATTTATTCATTAAAAATAATTTGTAGTGTATTTGCGGCAAGTTTCAGAGTGGTAGATACTGTCAGTATCGCCCTGATCGACCATCATTTAAAATCGAAATGTTGCTTGAAATGGCTTTAGCCGTGTTTGGTGACCAGATCTGAATGGTCAGGTACTTCCCCACCTTCGTTCTTCTCCACCTCCTCGATACCTTCAGCCTCACAATAACTAATTGGGAATGCCCTTAGAGAAACAATGCCATAGTCTCACTAGCTCCAGACAAGTTGGGAGCAGTTGGGACTCTTGTGTGGTAATCACATAAAAAAGGTAAAGTTCGTTAGTTTCTTTTTTTTTTCAAATTATAGTAAATCAAAATTAATAATGTTATCAGTTTTGCTAAGTTCAGCAAGTATTTTAGTTTGTTATTATTGTGACAGCTGTTTTCAAATTGACAAACTGAAAATAGATTTGAATGCCGAAACAGCTATCACAACCAGTGGCGGCTCGTGACTTTTGAGTGAGCTGGAGTGCTAAGATTGAAAAATACACGTTATTGATGTTGTTGAAGCCGAAAACGAACTTTTCTAGATCACTCAAAAGTCACGAGCCGCCACTGGCCAACAACAAAAACTAAAATGTTAAATTTGTTTTACTTTAAATAAAAACATTAATGGACTTCTACGAAGTAAACACAATAATAATAATTTGACTCTGTCACTTTCTTTTTTTATGTGTTGTCCCATTCCATTGCATGTAAGCATATCGCAATGTTCCATTGTTTAGTTTTATATTTTGTCTCCCTCTTATTACATTTTGCATATCTCACTTACATTTATGCGCACTCTATGTATTTATGCTTACTTTTAAATTTTACCCCGACCAAGCTTGGGATAAGCGAAACCGGTTGGTGATGATTTAAAATAAATTAGTGGTTCTAAAAAAAGTGTTCGTTTTATTTAATAATAGTAATTAATACAGTTCGATACAATAAGCTTACCTGATCGTTTATGTCAATACCAGAATAACAGCAAAAGCAGAATGTTCAATATTACTCGCGACGTTGCCACAAAAAAAAAAACTTTACGAAAAATAAAGCGACCAGACGAAACAGCTGCGGGCGCGGCACTGAATTCTCAATTGGTCTACCCATTCCTCGTCCCCACCCCGTCTAGCCCCGTACCCCATATCACCCCACAGCCCGCACTGTTCCGCACCGTCTTGCCTCGCGCCCTCCAGGTTTAATTCGGTTAGGTGATGATCTTTTGATGTCAACAAAGGCTATAAATTCAATAAAATGGAACTATTTTTTTCATTACTATGGCAATACCGAGTATCACCGATTCTATATTTTTTTAAATATATATTTAGATTCGAATGCAAGGATATATTTGCCTTCCGATTCTGACATGTTAACTGGACGGTAAAAATGACAAAACTCAATTTTTATAAACGTATTATTTTGATATGTCATCAAAGAGCATAAATATGCCTACAGTCTGTATAGTTTATAAAAAAATATTTTAAATGGCAACACACAAGATGACTCACAGGAAAATTAGTGTATTTAAAAAAAAACGCACAATGTTCCAAGAGAACATGTTTTTACTTTAAACAGTGCAGAAATCACGTGGTACTTTCC